>JAQMCX010000046.1:12586023-12598241 GCA_029814765.1 Acanthurus leucopareius
AGCAAGTTTACTTCCGTTCATCTGAACCTGGTGGTGCTAATTTTACCGCAAACAGTCATAACAAAACAGGAGTCGGACGCTGTTGAATTATGGCGCTGTTTCTGCACTCCACTGGCGGGGCAACTCAAACAGCCAATCAGAGGCTCCGCTGGAGCGCTCGTGACCAATGACGTATCGCTCCGTTCCATATTTTCTTGTCCGTGTGTTGCCAGGGGCAGATCAAGCGGACTGAAGCACGACACCGCCCCCTACTGTTCACACGATGAAAGGACTTTGTCAGAGGAACTTAAGGCAGGTTTTCTTTACATTTTCAGCCTTTAAAAATAGTTATATTTTTTTTATTTAAATAAATTATAAAACATAACAACTGTGAGTCATAAAAATCACCAGGGAACAAAGCATCATGTTATATACAAATAAATCAATAAATAAGACAAAAGAAAAGCATAAAATAAGCGAAAACAGTCTAATGGTGACAGAAAACATCCAATAATCAATACATTTTAACCGGGCATCACACTATATTGTATACTTTAATTACAGAGAGTAGGTCTTGGGATCTTTTCCCAGTCAGACATGTCAGAAAACTTGGAAAAAATGCATTATTCTTTAATGCAAAGCAGTTACACTCTGCACTCTTTTCACGAATGCGTTCAAAAATATTTACCAAAACAAATAGAGAGATTACACGTAACTGTTCAGACATTCAAACTGAACCAAATTTTCGTGTTTTACTATCAAAAGGAAGCACTTACAACGTGAACGATGCACTCCGCATTTCATTTGAGAACTTAATTGTAATTAAGCGAGTAAAAGTGTGTGTGTGTGTGTGTGTGTGTGTGTGTGTGTGTGTGTGTGTGTGTGTGTGTTGGAGAGAGGGATGTGTGTGTGTGTGTTTAAATATTTATGTGTGTGCACTTGGGTCATCATCCGTTGGACAAAGTAATCTCTCGGAAAGGAACCTATGGAGGAATTATTTATCAGTTCGTTACCGGACACTGAGGCAGCAGGCGGACAGGAACCCGTCTGCTCCTCACACACCGCACGTGCACCCACCTGAGCAGCAGGTTCAGCCTCCACATCAGGGACCTGCCGTCAGAAAACGATCTGATTCATGTGGTCTGGAGTTCACAGGAAACAACAGCTCCTCTTTCCGCAGAGAGCTGAGGCTGAATGATCAGAGGACACAGCAGGACTGTGTGCGGTGACCTCAGGCACAAATAAACCCGCATCCCATATGAGAAAGTGACTCTCTGACTATCACAGATATCACAGAATCACACACACATAGAGATATCACAAAAGTCTTATTAGAAGGTTTTGACAGGTTGGTGAAAAATGCAGAAGCAAAGTCAGCACAAACAAACTCACATCATCTGTGGTCCAGAGCTGCTTTCTTAAATCAGAACAGGATGTGACTTCAGATCATGAACACATATATTTTTAATTCATAACATAACAATTTTATTAACTTGGTATTGTAACATACTATTATAAAATGAGCAAAGTGGTGAAAATGCATGCAGACACACTGTCGGCCTGTGTTTAGCTTAACATAAGAACTTGTAAACTTAATAATGATTGCAGACTCGGACTTGTGTAACATCGAGTCTTTGCGTGGGACGCCGCCATGACCACGCACTGATGTTTTGCGGGGAAAGCGCCGCCGCCCGCAGAGAGGAGCGGGTCCGCTGCTGCCCGCCGAGCCATGAATCCTCCCCGCGGACGAGATTCCATCCCTGGAGCCTCAGGTCTTTGTTGTGTCGCCTCCATCCGGTCAGCCAATCAGCGCCTGGATTCTGCAGGGAACGCCCTCGAATTCTGCCAGCGGGCCAATCAGAGGGCTCCTCCGCCCGGACGCCATTTTGTCCGCTTCCAGCGGCGGTGGTTGGGTGTTTGCATCCTGCTGGCCGTTGGCTGGAACCTGTTGCTCCGTAGTTCCGTGTTGTGCAATGGACGGGTGAGTTTTCCCTTCGACCAACATCTACACGCCGATTAAACTCAGTTAGAAGCTGCTCAACTTTTATCCGAGATACACAAACTAAACATGTAGCCGTGTGGTGTTTTTTTCCGGGGAGCAGCGGGTGTTGTTCTCGCTAGCTTAGCTGTTGGTGAAGTTGTGTTTGTGCTGGTAACGTAACAGGAAGCTAAGCTAAGCTAAGCTAAGCTAACCGAGCTAGCCGAGCGTTAGCCTCGAGACGGGCCGTCCAACTCCACACACAACTCTGTTTACACAGCCAGGCGGGTACAGGTGACCACCATACCTGTGGAAACACCTTTCTTGTAAACATCCAACCGTGTACTTAAAGCCCAAACGGCAGAGATGTGGTGGGAAAAGTTGCTCCAGCCGCGGGGAGCGTGCCTGGCTCGTCCTGCCGTGTTCTCACGCCCACCGCGGGGCATCCAGCAGGGCGGCTCTCCGCTGGAGCTCGGATCCTCACAGGGATGCAGCTCCGTTTGCACAAGTTTTACCGATTTAAACTAATGTACCTCGCTTATTACTTAAAGCTGAGGGGGAGTGAGTGGTGCCAGTGTTTTATGAAACTTTGCTGAACTATCTGCAGCACTTTTAAAGTTGATGAGAGTTTAATATGAGAGTTTGCAGGCTGTGTTTGGTAAAAGGGAGGGCACATGTTTGATTTATTAGATAAAAGTGCAAGAATCATGATCTGAAGAAGATTGTTTATTGTGATGTTAGGAAAAGTTTAATAAAATTACAGTATTTTCTGCTCTGTTCTTCAGAATATCACCTTTTAGAGAGAGAGAATAGAAGTCATCGAGGTTTAAATGTTGATGAGTTTGAATTTTAGAGCTTTTAAATGGTTGAATTTCACCCTGATATCCTCCAAAGACAGACTGGTTTCAGACTGAATGTCTCTGTTTGTTGTAAAGAGAGGAAACATGAGTTTTCTTTAAGTTTCTGTCCGTGTTTTAAAGCTAAAACTCTCAATGAAAAGCTGTTATTTTTATCTCCTCTGGGCTGCAGTGAAGTTAATCTGTTTCTCAGGAAGAGGCAGGTTTGTTTCAGCACACACCTGAAGGCAGCACGTTGTGTTAACTGAACTGAATAATGGCTACGCATAGTAAAGATCACTGTCAGGAGCAAAAAGACTGAGACTTCCGAGTTCCTGATGTGAATATTTGTGCTTTGTCAGGGCTCATTCACGCCCTGAGGGTCCTCTGCCAGCTGGTTCACAATCTGTACACTCACATCAGCTTCAGCCTGACCAGCCGGTTTTTCGTTCGAGCACTATAGTAGACTTTT
Organism: Acanthurus leucopareius; assembly: GCA_029814765.1. Taxonomy (NCBI): domain Eukaryota; kingdom Metazoa; phylum Chordata; class Actinopteri; order Acanthuriformes; family Acanthuridae; genus Acanthurus; species Acanthurus leucopareius. The sequence continues at coordinate 12,589,289 of JAQMCX010000046.1, forward strand.
TGTCCGAGTCGGAGCTTCGTGGATTCACGTTTACAAGCCCGATATTTCAAAGCTGTTGGGATCTAAGACTCAGATGTTGCTCTGTTTTATTGGTCTGTAATCCTCCACGTTTCCAAAAGTTTAATTTAAAAAAGAAAAGTTGAGAACTTGTCCAGTTGTTAGTGAGGAAACAGGATATCAACTGTCCTGTGAATAAAAGTTGACATTTGTCTTCATGCATGTTCACGACGGGCTGAAAAAAGACTGCAGATTACAGCAGATTCGCACATCACGACACTTAAAACGCATAATTTAGAATATAAACTGCATTTAAAAAAACATAGAGGACACACAAAAACAACAAGGAGACATTCCTGAAAGTGTTTCATTTCATCTCATTACTGTTTTCTGATTAAATCCAGGCTCTTTCTCTGTTACCGGCTCTCTGGCTGATCAATACGTTGGTATTTTATCAGTCTGGGTTATCATCACAGACTTTTGTTGTCATTTGTAGTTTGGCACAGGTGTTATTTCCTGGTTTTAGAGGCTCATGCAGCTCAGACGAGTGGAAATGCTTCACCTTTGTTTCAGTGGAGTTGGTAGTAATATTTTGCCTGGTGACTTCCTGTCTCACCAGGAACTGGGAATGCATTGTGTTTTGCTGACGGACATGTTTCTGCTGCATGTTTAGGTGCTTTTTTTTGTTAAATTTGTTGTATGTTTAGCTGATTAAAACAGTCAGAAGATGCTTTTGGTCTGTCACACACTGCAGGAAGTGTCCTCGTCTCTGTGCTCTCAGTTTACCAACAGATAAAAATGCTAACAAGTAGGAGATCTTCAGCGTCAGGTGATGTTTTCCTGAGAAAGAGAGCAGATTAAACAGGAAATCCTCTCAGTGGAGGAGCAGGATCCTGTGGGCGCTCACTTATCATCTGATTATCAATTGATTCACTGAATAATTGTTCCAGTTATGGCAGAAAAATCATCTGGACTTCCGTCTGCAAACAGCCTGATCGACCACATTCCCAGTACAGCTCAGGGAATCAGCTGAAAACAGATTAAATGTTTGATTTCAGAGGAGCTACGAAGGAAACAGGTCGAGTTAAAACTTCACGACCTGCTGAGTGAACCAGCCAACTTGTTTTCACTGCAGCAGAGACAGAAAACGAAGAGGCGCAGCAGGAAACAGAGCAAATAAAGCTGTGACAGCTGCGAAAGGCCGGTGATTGTTACCAAATGAAGACGTTAATGCTCCAAATCTGCAGAATGGAAACGAGCTGTCGGTGTTTCTGAGATCTGAGATGGATTTTTACTCATGTGACGTTTAAAACCTTAAAGTTATAATTGTCTGATACAAACTTCAGACATCCACTTGGGTGCTTATTTTAATTTGAAAAGCAAACAGGACACGTGTTCGACTCTTCTGTCTGTGTGAGAAAAGTGTAGTTTACCCAGCATGCACAGCTCCAGCAGCAGTGAGCAGATCTCCAGGTGTCACAGGTGTGGTTGTTGTCACCTGTCTGCAGTGTGAGGGTCCTCTGTGGAGGAGGTGTCACTGCACCTCCTGCAAACATCTCCGCTGTCAGAAGATAGATCTGAAGCTGCTGGTCAGACGTGGTTTCAGGTCTCTGTGGGCTTCATCCCCTCACAGACTCGTCATGATGACAGTGAACGCATCACATCAGTAATCAGTGGCTGAGCTGATAGGAAAACAGTAGCTGCAGCTCCTTTGTTTTCAGCCTGCTGTTGTCTCCTTGTCTCCTGGGTTTCTTCTCCCTCTGTCCGTCTTCTCAGGCAGCATCTCTTTAACCTCATCTCTCTTTTTTTTTTTTTTTTTTTGGCTTGTTGTTTTGAGTTTCTCTCCCTGCTGCTTCTAACACGCTTTCTTTTCTTTACAGCAGTGTCCACCAAGATATAACAGTTGGTACTAAGGTAGGCACCTCTGCTTCCTCCTCCTCCTCCTCCTCCTCCTTTCTCCTCCTCTGTTTGGTTTGTTTTCTGCTGTGAACGTTTCTCAGGCCGTTGGTTTGCTTTCTGTTTGTTTCCGACAGGACGGACACGCTGCCATCTGGGAGCTATTTGGAGGTTTTTCTTTGTAGTTGGTGTCGAAGCTGTTCAGCCTCTTAAACTGCAGCAGTAGTTTAGTCCCATTCCACTGAGAAGTAATCAGATTAGTCGACAACAAAACACTGGCTGCATTCTTAAAGCCCATACTGCTGGTTATGATGATCACTGTCGGGTCCGTTCAGAACGAATCCTCGTCGGCTGTCCTGAGTGAAACCGAAACGGGTGTGTGTTGTTTTGGTTGATAGCAGCAGTGAAGGTGGATGAAGTGTTGAGCAGATGTTTGCTCAGCTGCACAACAAGCCGAAGCTACAAACCGACTCACTGATGGACTGATTGTTGTTGTTTTTAAATCAGGTTTAGTTAACGACAGAGTGGGAACAGAAACGATGTCTTAGTGTTTAGCAGCCGGTTCACTGCTGTACGATGACGACTCGGTCAGATCATCACTGAGCAGCAGGTGAAGTTAGCAGGACAGAAGCTCAGCTGGAACAGTTTCTAACAGGAGTTTACTGTTTTGTTTTTAACATAATGTCCTGTTAGTGTGTCACTCTGAGCCAAAAAGACGTTAAACTCTTGTCTTTATGGGGATTTTACTGTTGGACTGCTGGTGTCAGCTGATGCAGGTGTGCTCAGGTGTGCTGCTGCCCGCTGAGCTCCTCCAGCGGGTTGAGAGTTTGAAAAGAAACAGAAACAGAGCAGGATAATGTATCGGGGCCTGTGGCGTCGCCTGATCTCCCAGCAGCCTTTGCTCACATTCCTGTGCTCTCTCCTCAGTAATCATGTTTGGTATGTGTCCGGCAGCAGAGCGGTGACCGACACCGCCGCTGCTGGTTTTAGGACAAAACCCAGAACCTGAGCCAAAACCACATGAAGGCAGAGAGGCTGTGATCCGAGAGCAGGAAGTGACGGGAGCAGGGGCTGCTGGGAGGAGCAGGAGGAGGAGGAGCAGGAGCAGCAGGAGGTGGAGGTGGAGGTGGAGGAGGAGTCCTTTTGTTGATCACAGCTCTCCAATTTCCTCCTGTGGCCTCAGGCGAGTCATCTGAAACCACCTCGAACAGGCAGTGAATCTGTTAAAGGTGCAGTTCAGTGTTTCCTCCTCAAAGCAAAGTGAGGCAGCAGGTCTGAGGTCAGAAGCTGCTTCTTCTGGTCTGGATTCTTCAGACGTAAGAAGGTCGTGAGATGATTTCCAGAGACAAACAAACAGCCACAGTGATCAAACACCATCAGTGAGTTTAAAGGCCTGTGCATCATCAGTCAGACGTGTTTCCTGCTCAAACAGGAAATAATTTGATTTAATGTGACTCACTGACTCGTGCAGAGGAAAGAAGGAAAACTGACTCGCAGATACAACAGACACAATAACTACAAAACTTTATTTTGTCATTATTATGTTGTTTAGTCGGAAAAAAAACATTTTAAAAAAGACAGTTTTAGTGGAAAATGTCTTAAAATATCTCGTTTTTGGTCGACTAACCAAGTTAATCCAGTTACAGTGAGACAGAAAGACTGAAACTGAGTGTTTTTAAGCTTAAATTAGAGAATTCAGGGTAAAGAGATGCCGTGAAACGAGGCAGCAGGTCTCCAGCTGGGTTGTGACCGACCTGGAGGTTCATGGTTGAATTATAACCAAAACAGATCATTTGGTTAAAGACCATCTGAAGGTTCATCAGACTGTGTGACTGTGGATCTGCCCATCAGTGCTGTGATGGAGGTGTTCTGCTCTGTAATGGTGGACATGAAGCTGCATGGTGAAGCCAGAACAACAGAGCAGATCCTCAGCAGTGATATGAGCCGACAGACTGTATGAACAAGATGTCTGCTGGTCGGTGGGTCTCCTGCCTGGTCAGCAGCTGTCAGGCAGCAGGTACAGATCCAAACAGGGAGGCTGAGCAGAGAGCAGGACTCGGGTTTCTGCTCCATTATTCATGTGCAGAGCGGTAAGAAGATCTGAGCTGCTTTTGTTCACGTAAAGACCTGCTCAGGTTCCTCTGACGGGAACCGTGGCTGCTGCAAACACACAGCTCCGACTCTGAGACACTTCATGATGCAACTTTCTTATTCATGAGAAGAAAGAAAAAAGCATAAAATGTGCATCACGTTGCAGAGGATTAAAATGTGAGTGTTCCTGTTTGGTTTGATTGGATGTTTCAGCTCCTCCGTGTCGACCTGTCGTCACTCTCATCCAGATGTTTCCTCCTCACTGTGTCTCCATTATTAAGACTCTGATCCTCAGCAGAGCCAGAAACGAAACAAATCAAACATGAAGAAGCAGACTGAGCAGCAGGAGAGCGAGGCCATGAATCAGAGAGATATGACACCTGTAGTTTTAGGATGTTAGCTTTAAAATGTTGCTGTGTGACACCACAGATATGGAGTAAAACTGTGCAACATCTCAGGACATGTGTGACTTTATCACAGCTAAAGAACAAACAGCTCTCTGAGCTCTGAGGTTATAATTATATCACTCAGCTTCAGCCTGACTGAGCTGCATGGCTGTGTGTAAGTGATGGACTTTAACCTTTTGATTCACATGTTCACAAAGTGTTAACGAGCCTTTGTTCTCAGAGGAAAAGAAGGTTCCTCCTTGCTAGCTCAGAGAGTTAGCTTAGCCGTTAGCGCTGCAGCCAGCCCGACCTCATGACGTCAGATACGTGCTGCTCAGACCTCCACAGTCAGGTCCACGTTGATCCTGAACGTTTGAAATGCGTCTTGATACAAGAGAAACAGGCTGGGACTATTTAAAGGCGGAGTGATACGGAAATGTGCACCCTTTCATATCGTGGTGGACAGGTTTGATCTGAATCTGTTTCTGCTGGTGTTTCTCTGTCGAAGCCCGTCGCTGCTGTCAGGAGTTGTTGGATGTGAAACATCAGCAGGAAGTTTCATCATCTCCTGCATCTCGTTCTCCATGATGCCTTCATGTCCTGTTGGTGCTTCAGGTCTCTGCGAGTTGCATTAGTGCTAACTTAATGCAAAGGTGACTTCATGGTTACGAAGTGCACGTGGAGACGCTTCGTCCATCTTGATTTGTAGTTGCATCGTCAAAGCTCAAGCTCATCCCGAATCTGTCCACCAGAGGGCGCTGACAGGTTGATCTTTAGGCTGTAAAATGTGTTCATTTTTATGTTTCTGGCTCTCTGTTCTTTAAAAACAACAACAAGTTGTTTTTGTTGTTGTTTCCCCTCAGCTGATCCGTTTTTACATTATTTCAGTTCAGGATCTTGAGTTTGCTGCCGTTACCTGACAGGAACTGAGTGTTGTCTCCATGTGCAGCCTCTGGGCAGCTTCACAAACTCTGCTGCAGTCAAAACAACACAAGTTGTGTCTGTTCTCCGAGTGCGTTGTTCGTCGTGGTTGGAGCTCTGTGGTTGTGTTGGTGGTGTCGGAGCAGATGGACGGAGCTGCTGCTCCGAGTCGAGTCTGTGTGGATCTGCAGCCTGTTGAATGAGGCTCAGCCTGTTTGTCTACATCTGGTTTTCATTGAGCTCCACAGCACAGGAATTCACCCCCGGCTGGGACCGGGACCGGGGGGGGGCAGGGTGGGGGCAGGGTGGGGGTGTCACAGTGATCACAGGACTCTCAGGCTGGAGTTGATGTCAGACCTGTCTGATGCCTCCTGCTTTCAGTCGTTCTGTCTGTTTTGTCTCTGAAATGACTCTGTGTTTGAGGCCTTCGGTGAGATGTGGCTCTGCAGCGCCCTCTGCTGGCAGCAGCCTCAGCTGCACTCGTTGTGTTTGGGAACTGATTCAGCTCTGCACAGGACAGACTGGAGCATCAATCTGAGCGATTATTAGTTTATTGATTCATAAATGTGTAACAGGTTTGATGATTTTTCGCTCTTTAAGCAAAAATGTCAAACTTCTCGGTTTCACCGTCTTAAATACGAGGAACTCTGCTTTTGTCTTATAATTAATCAGTTTTGTGTGTGTGTGTGTGCCTGTCTGTCTGCCTGCCTGTCTGCCTGCCTGCCTGTGGAGCTAACCCTGCTGTCTCTCTGTCTTTCAGAGAGGATCTGACGAGCTTTTCTCCAGCGTCTCCAACGGCCCATATATCATGAGCACCACAGGTCAGACATGTCTCTTTGTTCATGAATGAAACCTCACATACAGACAGGTGGAGCTGCTCATCCGCCTGCTCCACCCTCTGAACCACAGCCCTGTTGTCATGTGCTGCTGTTGCTTCCTGTCCCCTGTAGCCAATGGCAACGACAGTAAAAAGTTCAAAGGTGACATAAGAGGTCCGGGGGTGCCGTCCAGGGTCATTCACATCCGCAAGCTTCCCAGCGACATCACAGAGACCGAGGTGATCAGCCTCGGTCTGCCCTTCGGAGACGTCACCAACCTGCTGATGCTCAAAGCCAAGAACCAGGTGAGGAACGTGACTCGTGGTCCTGTTTGTGTCCCGGGCTGAACCGTCCGTCATGTCCTGTCCTGACCTGAACTCTCCTGTCCTGTGTCGTCTTCAGGCCTTCTTAGAGATGAACTCAGAGGAAGCAGCTCAGAACATGGTGGGCTATTACTCCACGGTCATGCCCTTCATTAGGCACCACCCGGTCTACGTCCAGTTCTCCAACCACAAGGAGCTCAAGACGGACAACTCCCCCAACCAGGAGGTACGCCGCACTCAGTGCTGTTAGCATCTGTTAGCATCTGTTAGCCACTGTTAGCGTCTGTTAGCGTCTGTTAGCATCTGTTAGCGTCTGTTAGCTTCTGTTAGCGTCTGTTAGCTTCTGTTAGCGTCTGTTGGCGTCTGTTAGCGTCTGTTAGCATCTGTTAGCGTCTGTTAGCTTCTGTTAGCGTCTGTTAACGTCTGTTAGCATGTGTGTCTTGCTGAGCTCACCCCTCTGTCCTCTCTCAGAGGGCCCAGGCGGCTCTGCGGGCCCTCACCACGTCTCACGTGGACACGGCCGTGGCGGCTCCGAGCGCGGTGCTGAGGGTGGTGGTGGAGAACTTGGTGTACCCCGTTTCCCTGGACGCCCTCTGCCAGGTAACACAACACTTGAGCCGACGCACACGAACACAGACATCACAAACATCAGCAGCTCCTTTGTTCGGTGTCTCAGGCTCGGTTTCGTTAGCGTAGCGAGACATTTCTTTCATGTCGGTCCTGTCTGCTCCTCAGATCTTCTCCAAGTTCGGCACGGTGCTGAGGATCATCGTCTTCACCAAGAACAGTCAGTTCCAGGCTCTGCTGCAGTATCCTGACGGAGCGTCGGCTCAGGCAGCCAAACTGGTGAGAGCTGCGTCCTGCAGGAACGCGGAGGCTTCGTCCTCAGCGAGCTGCTTTCATCTCATTTCTAACTCGTGTTCTCCTGCTGCTGTGTTTCAGTCTCTGGACGGACAGAACATCTACAACGGCTGCTGCACCCTGAGGATCAGCTTCTCCAAACTCACCAGCCTCAACGTCAAATACAACAACGAAAAGAGCCGCGACTTCACCCGACCTGACCTGCCCTCCGGAGACAACCAGCCCACCATGGAGCACCCGGCCATGGCTGCAGCCTTCAGTAAGACCCCACACAGCACAGCACCACTGAAAAACAGCAGTTTGATGTTGAATGTGAATGTGAATTATTATCAGGAGGAGGAAAAGTGAAAGAAACAGAGTTATAGTCCTTGAGTCTGATTGGCTGACAGGTTTCTGAAGCTCCTCCCCCTCTGGAGTTCAACCTGCCACTCAGCTGTTGCTTCCTCTCTGCAGCTCCAGGTATCATCTCAGCTGCTCCGTACGCAGGAGCCACGCACGCCTTCCCACCAGCCTTCACCATCCAGCCTGCAGGTGAGTCTCACCTGCAGAGTCCGTTCAGACGGCTGCAGGTGCATCACATGGAGGGTGAACTTCACGATGGGTGATGAGATCAAAATAAAACAAAATACTGATGATTAAGATCCACTAAAGTGATTTGCAGCGTAAGAAAAGTATATTTAACTAAACCAGAAGAACTGAGCAGCTGAAGGTTTATTCCTGCTGTGGATTTATTGATCGATTGATTGATTCGTTCCTGCCGGCTCAGCATCAGAGTCTGGATGGTTGTTTTGGTGTCAGTCAGACGTCTCCTGCAGTTGTTCGCCTGTCGTTCACTCGTCTCACCTCTCCCAGTGTCCTTCCCCTATCCAGGCCTGACGGTCCCCGCTCTGCCCGGAGGCCTGGCCTCTCTGTCCCTCCCCGGGGCCACCAGGCTGGGGTTCCCCCCCCTCCCTGCCGGAGTCTGTGTCCTGCTAATCAGCAACCTCAACCCTGAGGTGAGTGCTTCAGTCTGAGCCTGTTCACCTCCGTCCTGTAACCAGCTGATCAAAGTTATCGCCACGGAGACGAAGGCGCCTCGATTGTTTCCTTAAAGGTCAATATGAGATTTGATGAAGTGTGATTTTAAACATGTTTCACAGTTTTCTACATGATGTTTGTTTGTGAGGGTCACACGTCTCTACACTCACACAGGGAGAGTTTGGGCGAAGCTTTTGTTTGTTTGTTTGTTTGTTAGTTTGTTTATTTTATGCACAAACACAAAAGAATTAAAGATGGAAATAAAAAAATCTTGTTCATTTGCTTCGAGTTCACAGAGGTTTTCTGTCCGTCTGCAGCAAAGAGCTCAGACGTCCAACATCGACTCTCCTCCAATTAAAATCATCACGTCAGACTGTCTTAATGAACCGCTTACATCACCAACATTACAGCCAATCAGAGAGGTCAGAGGTCACAGAGCCCCGAGGAGAGACGACGTTCTCGTACGAACCTGCGAGGTTCATGTCCTCCTCCACGTCTCTGACACCGTCTGACCTCCTGTAATGTTTCTGTGCTTTCACATCCAACTAAGTTGTCATGAGACCTCTCACACACACACACACACACACACACACACACACACACAGACACACACACACACACACACACACACACACACACACAC
>JAQMCX010000046.1:12610975-12628099 GCA_029814765.1 Acanthurus leucopareius
AGCAGCTTTTTTCTTTGATTTCCTTTGTTGTTTTTCCTCCTCCTTGTGTTTCTCAGTTTCTTTTTCTTCTCCAAGGACTCATAGAGAGTTTTTAATCTTAAAATGTGGAAGTTTATCTCATCTTTCAAAACAAAAAAGTGAAAAAATCAGGAGCTCATCTTTTCTCCTGTCTCTCCCTTGGAATCTTTCAATGTCTCTCTCTCTCTCCCTGTCTCTCTCTCTCTCTCTCTCCCTGTCTCTCTCTCCCTGTCTCCCTGTCTCTCTCTCTCTCTCTCTCTCTCCCTGTCTCTCTCTCTCTCTCTGTCTCTCTCTCCCTGTCTGTCTCTCTCTCTCTCTCTCTACATGCTCTGTGGTTGTCGAACGCCCGGCCCTCTGTATTTATTCATGGACCCTCTGAAAGTTTAATCGAGCAGCTCCATTAATCTGTGGGCCGTTTTAAAAGCAACAATTAAAGATTCATCTCTCCTCCCCCCCCCTCCTCACCCCCCTCTCTTTCTCCCCCCTTCCCCCCCGCCCCCCCCACTCCCTCCAAAGATGACACGCTGAAATATTCATGATGCTGAATCACTGGATGAGAGGAGACTCCTGCCTGCATCAGTCGCAGCTTCTCTGCTGCTGTGAGACGGAAACTCTCATGTTGGAATCATCTGAAACGAGAAGATCAATAAACAGCTGATCAGATTTAATCTATTGATCCATTTGAGTCACACAACAAAGAAAACTGAAATCTGAAGACTGATTTTAGTGAAGAAATTCAGTCAAAACTATGAAGGATTTTCTGAATCAGGCTTCATTTCTTTTCTACTTTTTACTTTAAGTTACAAAAGTAACTTACATGTTCGATATTTGCTGATTTTCTTGTATTCAGACTTTAAAATTGGATTAATAAATGTTTTAAAGCACAACCACGTTTCCCTCTGACATGTAATGGAGTAAAAAGCAGGTGTAACGTGAAATGGAAGTACTCAAGTAAAGTACAAATACCTCCAAATTGACCTAAAGTAGGCAACAGTACTTGAGTAATAGTACTCAGTTACTTTCCCCCGCTGTGTGACGCAGTAGCTTGTGATTCTGGTTCACTCATCGTTCATCTTGATAAAAGCACGTGAACTTCTCCTACTTCCGGTTTCCTGTTTAAACAAGATGACAGGTGGGACCGGATCCCCGTCAGCACCTGTGGGACCACCTGACACCGCGACCTGGTCTCGCGCATCAGGACCCGCAGCAGGTTCAACATCTGGAGGGAGCGCGCAGAGTCTGCGGCGCGTTCACGGGGTCTCTGCCACGCGCTCAGCTGTCCACAGACTTTTGGCCACGTGGGGTTCAACCGACTCGGATTAGAGAGAGAGCGGTGGGGGACACCGTGAACCCGAAGCTCCGCCCCCCGGGACGCACCGGGAGCAGCAGTGAGGACTGAGCCGGTAACCGAGTCAAACGCTCCTCCCGCTGCTGCGACCAAACTTTGGCTCCGGTCTGCTTCTTCTTCTTCGTCCTCGGTTCTGGCCCGGTGCGCTCAGCTCGGCTCGGTTCGGTCCGCAGCGGTGGAGGTGAAGTTTGAGCGCGGGATCGGAGCCCCGCAGACCGGCTCGTGCCGCAGACGCACCGCGGGCTCTTGAACTTCCAGAGCGGCTCCAAACAAAGCGCGAGCAGCGGGAAGGTTTGGGAAACATCTCGGGGCAGCGCGGCGGGGCTCCGGGGTGCAGCCCGGCGCGGCGCCGAGCGGTGCGGCGCTCGGAGCTCCTCCTCGGTCAGAGTTCGGGTCCGGGAGTCTGGAAGTGTCGAGCAGTTACATAAGAGACACAAAGAGGACGCGGACCGTGAGTGAGAGCTGCGGGAGAGCTGCGGGAGCTTTGCGGGGACGGATCCGGACTCCTGCTCTGCGCGTAAATGTTGGACTGAGTTTAGTTTCCAGCGGGGAGCAGGACGCACATGGACGGACGGGTCCACGGGCTGCACGCGCTGCATGCGGGTCCGATCCGGTTCTGACCGAGTGAAAATGAAACTTGAGGACAGTTTGTCCCTTTGGACGCGGATTTGGACGAATTTACCGAGTTTTAAGGACAAGAAATCCCCGTGAAGAGTTCTGAGCTCGCACAAGAAGAAGAGCTTCTCATCAGATGGATTATCGTCGCTCTGCCTGCTGGGAAGGAAGCGCGTGAGAGCGGGAGAATGAAGCCGACGGTCGGTGAACTCTGAGCCCGATCTCCGCTGTGATTCCGCCCGCATGCCGCACACGGCGGGAAGCTCTTCTCCTCACGCTCTTTGATGTGCTTCGGTTCTGGTTCTGGTTCCGGTCCCTGCGGGTCTCGTCGCGCTCAGAGCTGAAGACAGGAGACGCGGATGTTCGCCGGGACGCAGCGCGCCGCGCCGCCGCACATGGAGCGCTCCGGGCGGCCGCTGTTGCTGCTGCTGCTCGGTCTGCTGCTCCGACTCTGCTCCGCGGTCACCGACGACCGCCTCATCTCCGACCGGTACGCGGTCTACTGGAACAGCTCCAACCCAAGGTAAGAGCCGGTCCCGGGCCGGTGCTGGCGAGGCTGGAGGTGGGGGAGAACGGGCTCACCCGGACCGGCGAGGAGAAAAACGTTCAGAGACGCGAAACGGTCCGTTAATCCTGAAGTTTAACTTCATGACGGTTCAGTCAAAAGTCTGAACGCTAAAAGTCAATATGAGGAGTTTAAAGCAGCTTCAGGAAAAAAAAACAGCTCTTTGACTTCAAACTGAATTTTAAAACTTTTAAAGATTTTCTGAAGAATTTTTGTGTCAAAACTAAAAAAAAGAAAAGAAACAAGTTTGAGTCAAACTGAAGGAAAAAAATTAAACATTTAAAACGAACAAAAAAATCCTCAACCAACCACTTTTATTATTATTAATATTATTACTAATATTTTAATTATTATAAATATAAAACACAGCAGTAATAATTCCGAGGGAACATGAACTGAAGCGTTTTTCTGACGTCAGAAACCTCGTTCATGTGTTCATAAATGTTTCACGTCTTCACGCTGAGAGACGGAACGGGGTCACCATGTCACCAAGCCGTCACATGAACATCAGAGTCTCAGTCAGTGAAGAGACTCGTTTTAAAAACACCTCATTTCAATAAATCTGTTACCTGAAGGGAAAATGTAAAAAAGTTCAGTTTTAATAAAAACAAGTCAGATTTCTGGTTATTTTTCATTTTTCTGCATCACAATGAAAAATAATTTTTTCAGTTAAATGTGTAAAATATCACGTTTGTTTTTATTTTGCAGAATTAAAGCTGAAACAATAATTCAGTTGGTGATAATTAAAATGATTTAAATTTAAATTATTGGTTGATTGTCGCTGCAAAACTGAGAAGAACAATTCTGACCGTTTCGTGTTTTTTAAGGATGAATTGATTCTCTGGCTGGTTTGTTCACATTAATCTAAACATCTGAATGATTCTTCACTGAAACGACGAGTCGCTTTAAATTTGATGAAACAAAAACAAAATAAATCAAAAAGAAGATGTGAGATTTTAAAGACTTCAGGAACTTCGTTTATTCGTTTAATCGTTCAGACGACGTTAAGACGCAAAATGTTTCAGTTTCAGGGGAATTTAAAAATAAAATCTGATTTCTTTTTATTATTTTTTTTGGTAAAAAGGCTCACGTGACCCCGGTCTCCCCTACGGTCCAACTCTGACCTTTGACCTCTGCTGTCACCAACATGTCAGCCCCTCAGTGTTTTCTCTTCTTCTGTGGTTTTCTGTCAGCGCTGGCTGCACTCTGCGCCTGGCAGCAGAGAGTTAACAGCTCACTGTTCTGTCCTCTCATTGGTTGGCTGCCGACCTGAACGGTCCAATAGGAGCCTGCAGTGCCGACAGTTCGCTGCAACTTTTCTGGTTTTACTCTGAATGTTAGAGAGCAAAGTTTCTGAGTGTGTGTGTGTGTGTGTGAGAGAGAGTGTGTGTGTGTGTGTTTGTGTGTGTGTGTGTGTGAGAAGGTGTGTGTGTGTGTGTGAGAGAGATTCTCTAAATGTGAGGTTACAGCTGCCAGTTTCTGTAGTACTCATGAAGTGCTCCTGTAGTATTCCTGCAATATACCTGCAATATTCCTGCAGAATTCCTATAGTATTCCTATAGTATTCCTGCAGCATTACTTCAATATTCCTGCAGTATTCCTGCAATATTCCTATACTATTCCTATAGTATTCCTATAGTATTCCTGCAGCATTACTTCAATATTCCTGCAGTACTCCTGCAGTATTCCTATAGTATTCTTGCAGAATTCCTATAGTATTCTTGCAGAATTCCTATAGTATTCCTGCAGTATTCCTATAGTATTCTTGCAGAATTCCTATAGTATTCCTGCAGTATTATTTCAATATTCCTGCAGTATTCCTGCAGTATTCCTATAGTATTCCTGTAGAATTCTTATAGTATTCCTGTAGTATTACTTCAGCATTTCTGCAATATTCCTGTAGAATTCTTATAGTATTCCTGCAGTATTCCTGCAATATTCCTGCAATATTCCAGCAGTAATCCTATAGTATTCCTTTTGTATTCCTGCAGAATTCCTTTTGTATTCCTGCAGTATTCTTGCAGTTTTCCTGCAGTATTTCTGCAGTACCCTCGTATCAGGTGTGAATATTTTCCTCACCTGTAAATCGTCTCCCGTTTCTCCGCCTGCTGATGATCTGGAGCTGAAAGCACCTGAACACCTTTGAGCTCCTTCACATGAAACATGAAACAGATGTGACAGATGTTGTTTCTGAGGATTCTTCTTCTTCTGCACTCGCCTGCTGTGCATCATGTCGGTGTGTTTGGCTCTCCATCTTTCTGCAGAGAACGTGGAGTCCTTCCTGCCGCCACGTTAACGTGTTTTTGTGTGTGCTGTCGTCACGGTGACCCCTCGGCAGCTGCAGACATTAAATACTTTTCAAAATGGCCGCAGTCGCTGGGAAAATGAGGAAAGTGTCGCTGAGCGTTAGTTTCACCGGTGCCTGTTTCTCTTTGATCTTCTGTGATGAAGACCAACGGCTCTTCTGATGGACGTTAAACGAGCAGAGCTGAACGTGATTTGGCTGCTGGTCACATGACCTGATCAATCCCAGCAGCACACACACTCCCGCCTCATCGTTCGGGCCTCAGATCAGCAGGAAATGATCCTTTCAGTTGGTTCGATGTCTGATTTTCCATCTCTGACGATAAAGAGATGATGTTTGTGTTTTTTACATGTTACCTGAGTTCCATGTGACTGATTCACAGGTGCACCTGTGATCAGCTGACTGACCTCAAACCAAACTTCAGCCTCAAAAAGAGACAATTCAGTTTGAAAAAACAAACGCAGTTCGACTGAAATCCTGAAAGTGAGTCGACACACAGTGAGAACACGAACACGACGGAGAACTTCTGTCCTGCTGCGTCAGTGTGTGTGTGTGTGTGTGTGTGTGTGTGTGTGTGTCGCATTGTATCACACTGATACAGAAAGACTGTAAAAAAAAATCCAGTACTACAATTAAACTGATTGGTTATTGATTTGTCGTTGTTGATTGATTCATGTTTTCTCTCAGTCGTCCAATAAAAACATCGTCACATCGCTCGGAGGAAACGTTTCTCACTAACGAGGAAGACGGAAACCGTCAGACTGTGACCTGATCTGACCTTCATCGTGTTTCTGGTACCTGACGTTTGCGGTTCTTTGCGGTTCTTCGTGGTGTTTTTCTGCAGGTGTTGACGCTTCATTCGTCTCTCAGTGGCTCGATGTTGATTTTCCAGCAGTTTGTAGTTTTTGTAGGAATCTGCTCTGTACTCTGTGCAGATTACGCAGAGTAACTGTAACTGTAACAGTGATACTTGTATTTTCTGTGTGTTGTGTTTCAATACATCAGAGTAGAAAAACGTCGTCTGAACATTTTCATAATTTTCTGTAAATCTTCAACAAAAACATCAAACTACTGAAAACATTTTGGTGAAAATTTTCTCTGAAAATCTGAAAAATTCTTCTCTTGATTTTAATTTTTTTTGTTTCAATTAAAAAACAGAACAAATAAAATCACATTTGAGTTTTTTTTATCAATGAAAATAATTGTGCAAAAATATAAAATCCTACTGAAAGTGACCTCATCATCGAATTTACCCCCCCCCAAAAAAACAAATAAACAAACAAAAAAACAACAAAATTTTTTTTTTAAAAACCTTGATGTTTTTTTTTCTGTGTGGCACAGAAATGAACAAAAAAAGTAAAAACTCGCAGCAGAAACGTCGTTTCTCGTTCACGCAGAATTCGGTCTGCCAGTTTTCAGGTTTCTGGCGTCGGCTCATTCAGGTGGATTGTGGGTAATCGTCAGCCTCTGAGCATCTCGTTCCCTCTGTGCTGAGACGTTTGTTCAGGTGAACGAACGACAGAATTCACCTGAATTCATGTTCAGATTTAAAATGATACAGAAACGATTCTTCGTGTTGAAACTGAAAACAGTTTTATTTCCGATTCACTGTAATTTTCCTCTCGTTCCTTCGTTTTCATCACTTTCATCTGTTTTTTTTTGTCCTCCTGAATCCCTCTGAGACGTTCATTCTCTACGTTCATGTGTTCATCTGCCTTCATCCGTTCACTCTCCTTTTTCCTCTCGTCGTTCAGAGCTGATGGAAGAAACCAAACATGTCTGATAAAAAACTGACCTTTTTCTTTCTCTGAATCTCGTATTTAATTTCTGCCGTTTTCAAAACGTGGAGTTATTGATTATCTGTCAGTTTTTAAATGAATCAATTCTGTCCGACCCACCGAAGACGTTCAGTTTGTTGTTCAGAAGATGAAAAAACTGAGACCAGTTTTATTTTAAAATCACTGAAATGCTGATTTGATGTGAAACCAAACGATGTCAGAATTAAATGAAAATCAGAAAATGAAACAAAAACTCAATAAATTCGTAAAATATCTTCCTGATATCGAAACATAATTTCTTCAGAAAAAAATAATCCCTGATAACGTTAATGGGATTAAAATCTTCAGGATGAATCTGAGAAAAAGCCAAAAGTTTCTACTTTGAATGAATTTTGATGTTTAATCTGAGTCACTGATCGATCAGTTTTCACTGATGCGGTTTTTATTGATCTCTGTGTGTTTCAGCTGTAAATTTGAGATTCAGCGTGAAGTTTCCGTGTAAATGTTTGTTTTAAGTTCAGACAGAAACTTTTTCTCTCTCACACCTTTTTACAAAATTCTGACGAATGTCACATCATCAATAAAGATGTTGTGAAAATCAGGACATTTTGTAAAAATCTCGACCGAATCCACTTAATTTTATTTTTAAAAATTGTTTAAATTGTTTCTGTGACAAATAATCAGAAGAGTTGCTAATTAATATTTTTTTTCATTCAACTAATCAAACGATAAAAATCTTTTTATTTTAATTTTGATCTTTTGAGGATTTCAGTGTTTTTTTTCAGCTTCCTGTTTGAATCATTTTCTAATGAAACGTGTGAGTTTCTTTCTCCTGAACGACTCAGAAGGACGTAGTTGTGGTGTTTTTGTCCCTGTCGTGTTGCTGTAGGCCTCTTCAGCGTCCTGAGCTAAAACTGATCTCAGACCTGCAGTTTGAAGGTCAGAGGAGATGTTTTCCGGTTGTGACTCAGTTCCAGTAAATGAAATTACGAGGAACTGAAATGTTTCTCTGTGGCTGCTGCGTTCGCTGCCAAAAACCCAAAAATCCCAGAAATGTGAACGTCACTCAGTTTCCCTCGAAGCAGAAAAACGTCTCCGAGCAGAAACCAGATGGATGGAGAGAGCAGACTTCTCCTGATGGATTCAATAAAAACCACCGTGAGGGAAATAAACAGCGGAAAACATGAGTTCATCCTGAATGAATCCACTTCAGACCGAGTCGCTCAGACTCTCACCGACTCCACGGCAGCATCTCCAGGAATGTGGCGGCCTGCTCCTCTTCTTCTTCTACTTCTTCTCTTTGTTTGCAGGCTCTTCAGCAGCTGAGCGACGGTTGATTCTCTTCACACGACGTCGTTTAACATTCAGCTCTTTTATCAAAACTACAGAAAATAAGAAGCACGAGCAGAAAAGATGTCGCCTGTGAACCAGCAGAGAACCAGCAGAGAACCAGCGTGTCTCACAGTTCAGGCAGGAAACTCTGAGCGTCACAACATGGAGGCCGGAGGCCCGAAGCTCTCGGCCGACTCATCCGGCGGCGTCGTGCGTCATGTTTCACCTCCTGAAGATCACTTCATTCATTATGTGCAGCAGAGCAGCAAAGTATCAGCAAAGTTTTAAAAATTTTGTCATGATTTCAGCAGCTTCTTCTCCTCCGCCTCATCCTTTCTTCTTCCACCTGCTGGTCCCGAACGTTTCCCCGATTCAGCAGCAGAGTGTTCGTGCTCGCTGACGGTCGGCTGCGGCCTCTGTGGTGCGTTCAAGTGCAGCTCTTCAGCCAAAACGTCTTGTCTGAAGGTTCACTGCTGTGTGTTCGGTGATTCTGGGCCTGAAGAGACATGAGGACCTCAGAGAAACATCCACCAACAAGATGGTCCAGCAACACGATGGTCCAGCAGAACTGGGTCGACTGTGTGTTTGAACATCAAGACCCGATGAGCCTCCAGTTTCCAGACACTGACATGTTTCGCAAACGCACCACTGCTGTTGTCTGGCTTTTGATGAAGACCTAATGAACCAACAGGTGGCGATATAACCTTCACCTGCACTCGGCCTGACAGCAAAAAGTTGCCTGTTGGTGAACTGCGACTTTGACGGGTTCTGGTCCAAAAGCTGCGGCATTGAGGTGGAACTGAATCGAGTTTAGTGTTGATTAATGTTCGTGCTGAAAGTGTGACTCTTCACTGACGTGTAAACACATTAATGTCCCGTTAGCGACGTTAGCATTAGCACTGCAGAGCTTCATCAGTTCACCTGAACGCACCTTTTGGCCTCACATGGTGATGAAGGACTCTGATTGGCCCACGAGGACGAAATCACGGATCAAATCAGGCTGAACAAACACAAGCACATCAGAGCTGAAGGTCAAAGGTCAAACAGAGCCGGGGTCATGTGACTCACATGTGAAACCGGTTTCACTTCATTGCGGGTTTAACTGTCCGACAAACATCATCAGCACCTCCTTTTTCACCTCCTCATCACTTTTTAATCAGCCGAGAAAAACTCGTCACGTTTGACTGAATGAGCAGCTCGTTGACTCTCCACATGTAACACCTGTCTCTCTCTCTGCCTGTCTGTCTGTCTGTCTGTCTGCCTGTCTGTCTGCCTCTCTGTCAGTCTGACTGTCTGTTTCTCTGTTTTTCTGTCTGCCTGTCTTCCTGTCTGTCTGTCTCTCTGTCTGCCTGTCTTCCTGTCTCTCTGTCCATCCGTCCGTCTGTCTGCCTGCCTGTCTGCCTGTCCGTCTGTCTGCCTGTCTGTCTGTCTGTCTGTCTGTCTGTCTTCCTGTCTGCCTGTCTGTCTGCCTGTCTCTCTCCTCTGGAGCAGAAGATGGCGGACGGTTTTGTTCAGAGTGAGAGACAGAAACTGCAGCCGCCATCTTGTTCTGCCTGTGAGCTGCGATCAGACGTCGTGCTGAGAAGAAGCCGACCGACGGAGTTTTATTGAACTCTGATCACGATTCTGAATCAATTTCATGATCAATATTTTCAGTTTTTGTGACTGAAAGTTTTACTGTTGTGTCAGCAAACAGCAGGAACATGTCGTTCCTCGGACGTCGCCTGCGTTCTCAACATTAAAGTGAAGGATCGTTGAGAAAAAGTTCAGTTTCCTCTGTCGTCTGCAGACTGAAACGATGAAGATGATGATGATGATGATGATGATGGTGATGAAGAGTCTGGATGTTTTCTTCTAACAGTGGTTTCGGTTAATCACCGAGCAGAACTCGGCGTCGGTGTTGGATGATTCCTGAAGTTAACGAGCTGATGTTTGGCGGTCGGGCTGAAGGTGGCGCTGCAGACACAGTTTATAAGAAAGTCTTAACTCAGATTAAACCGCCTTCGTTTTTACAGAGAAGAACCAGTTTGATGTGACGACGACGACGTAAATTTAATCAATTAAATGGATTTCAAACGCTGATCATTGATCTGAAAATGATCTGAATGAACTATTTGAACGGATCGGTTTGTTTGTATCGATCAGACGTGACGTCATCAGTGTTGATCGGTCAGCGTTCGGGGTCGTGACGCGTCCACAGGAAGCTGCTGAGCTTCATTCATGTTCTGTGTTCCTGAGAGGTTCCTCCTCTCTGGTCCGTCTGCTCTCCATGTTTGGTTTGTGGTTCTCGGTTCTCAGCGTCTGTGTCGAGCTGATGTTCCAACATCTGGTCTCAATCTGCAGCTTTCTGACGTCACGGAGCTCAAATCAGACTGTTTCTCTTTCTTTGCCTCCGTCGGTCCGTTTCCACGGAGAGAAGAAGAAGAAACCAGTGACGACCAGACCGCCGAACCGCCGAACCTCAGAGCCTCAGAACCTCAGAACCTCATTGAGGAGAACTTTCATGGAGAACTTTGTGTTGATGAAAACATGAATGTGTGATGACATGAGACAGAGTAACATCTATGTGTGTTTGTGTTTGTTTGTGTGTGTCAGAGTGTGTGTGTGTTTGTTTCAGTGTGTGTGTGTGTGTGTGTGTTTGTTTCAGTGTGTGTGTGTGTCTGTGTGTGTGTGTGTTTGTTTCTATGTGTGTGTGTGTGTGTGTCTGCTCCTCTTCAAACTGTTTGAACTCGTTTTCTTGCTGCAGCTTCTTGTTTCTTCATCAGAGACTCTGAACTCACAGCTGAGTCCCAGTCTGGCTTCGTGATCACATGACGCTGCAGGTGCGTTCACTTCCTGTGCACCTCTGCGTCTGATTGGCTGCTCGGTTTCTCTGTTTGTGTCATTTATAGTTTAAGAGTCAGACGGTGAAACTTCGTTCTGTAATTGAACAGAGTCTTAACGCTTGTGTCTGTAGTTTGGATGTGGTTTCTGTGAGCGGTGACGGGAGCCGTGCAGATCGTCCAGGCGGCAGGAAACATGGCTTTTTTTCATTGGTGGAATGGACCAATGGCGTGGCAGCGTGGCGTCAGCGGGGAGCGGTTTCTGTCAGAGCCGCTCCTCCAGTTATTTTTATATTCTCTCCTCCTCGTGTCTCAGCACTTCATCATGCTTTCTGCTCCCTGCTCATGCATTTTAATGTCTGACCCACATTTCACTGGAACTGCACACACACGAACACACACACACATACACACACACACACACACACACACACACACACACACACACCAGGGAAACTTTGAAGTCCTGGCTCGAGCTCACTGAGGAGGAGGAGGGTGAAGAGCTGCAACCTTTCACTGTTTTCTGATGAAATTCGCCCTGAAAAGCAGCAGAACGAGCCGAGCAGGTCACATCGGGAGAAGATTTTATTTCACATTTCTGCATCAAATCCAGCGAAACCCTTCAGTTCTCTGTTCGCTTCACTGTTTGAGCCTCATCTGATGGGGTTAGCTTAGCTTAGCACAAAGACTGGAAGCGGAGGGAAACTGTTAGCCTCATTTGTCGACACACTGTGAAATAAAAATCTGCAGAAACATGAAACAAAACCTACGAATGTTTCATTAAATCAAGTGAAGAATTCAGTCAAGCAGAGACTCAGTGAGTTAAATCCACACGGTGATGCGTTCAATGTCCATCTTTCATCTGGACACTGAGGTCGAACTTTTCTTTAAATTCTTAAAAGAACAACAAGTGTAAACCTGTGTAGTTTGCTGTTTTCAGGGCTGCAGAGGAGACAAACTGAGCTGCTAAAACTGTATTTTTTAAATGGAGTTCTGAACAGGAGCAGCGTGAATCTTCTCCTCTGACATCGTGTTCGGCTTCTCGCCGGCCGGCTGCACTTTACTGTTTGGTTTCACGTTAAATTTCTACATTTGTAAATTAAACATGAATAAATCGACGCTGCAAACATTTTACTTTCTACATTTTATCCGAACAGATCTGCGTTTGTGTAACACAGGATGTTATTTTCCTGCTGTGTGTCTGATGTTTATTCTCCTTCTGAATCAGAAAAACTCCATCGTGACATAAATCAGCCTGATCTCACAGATTCAAGCTGTTTCCATCTGTAAATATCAGCTGAAGCTTTTTAACAGAAAGACTTTTGGTCTCAAATCTCCAAAAAAACTGGAAACAGAAGAGAAGTTTTTTTATTTTTTATTTTTAGACGAATGCAGAAACAAATATTTGTTTAAAATGAGCGAATGTGTTTGTGGTTATTTATGATACAAAAAACAGTTTTTTTAAACAAAATCTTGATTTAAAATTTAAAACGCAAACAAAAACAGAGCCGATTGTTTTTCCGGATGAACTGTGTGTTTCTGGGTTCATGTGGTAACGTCGTTCAAACGTTCATGTGTTCACAAAGTGATGAACCTCGTTCGTCCTCTTCACGACGTCAAGACACCAGCTGCTGGTGTGTGTGTGTGTGTGTGTGTGTGTGTGTGTGTGTGTGTGTGAAACGGCTCCATGTCCACGTCTATTTATAGAAGACCTCGTATAAATTTAATTTGTGAATTCCTTTAATTTCTCTGCTTTTTTTCTAATTTGAAAAAGAAAAAAATTTGTCCATAAAATCATAAAAACGACATGAAAGAACTGAGACGATGTTTGTTTTTATTTGAGATTTTCTTTGTTTTTCTACTTTTTGGATTCCAGTTCAGCGTCACTGTGAGTTCACATTCTGCTGATCGAGCTGTTTTCAGCCTTTAATAGGATTTAATCTGCTCACACACACACACACACACACACACACACACACACACACACACACGCCGTGTCGTTAAAAATCGACATTCAGTCGAAGCTGTTTTGCTGAAAGTCACAAACCTGTTTTTTATTTACAGTTTGAGTCTGAATTAACAGCAAAAATAAATCAGGCTGATCATTTTAAATCTTTACTGTCTGGTTTAAATTTTTTAGTTTTTATATCAATTTATATTTAAAATCTATTTTTTTAATCACTTACATCAAAAAACATTTATTGTGACGATGACAAGTGACCCAACAAAAAATGTTTCATAACTTTTCTGTTTTGTCCGAATTTGTATTTTTTTTTTAAGTTTAAAGAAATTAGCTGTTTCACCGTTTTTAAAAAACAGTAAATATTTGATACTTTCAGTTTTTTCTTGAAGCCGTTTTCTGAGTGTTTTCTTCATACGTTTAAACATCAGGATGACAGGCAACAGAGTTAAGCTAACATTTTATTTTCCTTTATTTTAAATGAACACGATCGAATGCCACGTTCGTGAACTTGCTTCCAGCCACCAGGGGGCGATCGTGAGGTTTTTTCGTCAACTGTTGTCTGGATGTATTTTGTTTTTAATTTTTTTATTTCAATGTTAAAAAAGAGCAAATCGGTTTAAAGCATCACGACCGACGTGCATGAACAAACAGCACACGGACGCAGCGGTCAGGCGTCACCGCCGCCACTGAACGCATCATCACATTGAACACGTCACATTGTGTCATTGAACGCAGCATTCAGTTTCGTTAAAGTTTGACTCTCTGTAGGTGAATAAGGTGGCATCTCATGTTGACATGGCGGTGATTCGGTTCAAATTAAAATTCTTGTTTATATATAAAAGTGTAAAATATCATTTTGTCCCTAAAATCGATAATCAATGATGATAAATAGTTTTGATCTCAGTATCGATCAGAATAAAAGAGGAAGATCGTTGTGGCCGTTTTCGTGCAGCAGGTCGGGATGTGACTGTAATCTGACCCTCGACCACAGGTGGCTGCTGCTCATTCCTGCCTGTCTTCTGATTGGTCCGTTGGGTCTCTGTCGAGGGATCTGGAGGTTTCTGGAGCTCAGAGCAGATGGTGACCTTTGACCCCGCAGGCCGCCGGAGATTTGAGGAAGGAAAGAAAAACAGAGAGCGGCGAGCAGCAGACTGTCAGTCTCTGGATTTACAGTTTGGTTTCTTTTTGGGGTGAAAAGGTGAATTTAAGTGTTCCCCCCCCAACACACACACACACACACACAAACACACACACACACACACACACACACACACACACACTGGAAACAAAAATCAGCGAATTAGAGGAGAGAAACAATCTGCTGCTTCTTTCAGAAAAACATGAAAACAAACAGGAAAGTTAGTTTGAGGAAAAAAGTCGCTGCGATTCGTTTCAGCAGAACTTTATTTAAACATCGTTTGACGTTGTCATGTGACGACGGGACGTGAGCTGATGTCATGAGGTGAAGCAATGTGACATGTGATCAGTTTATGAACATGTGACCCGACTTAAATCCAGAAACTGACGGTTTTCAGGCCTCGAAGCTTCGACTGTTTCTGTTTCTGAAAATGTGAAACATGTTTGTGTTTTCTGAGCGTCAGAAACACTGAAGTCTTCCTCATGAAGCCAGTTTCATCTTCATCACTTTAAACGTGAAGTTTGTGTCTGAGGTTGTGTGAGGCAGAGTGAGGGCGTCCGAGGACGCCGAGAGTCAGAGCGAGCAGGAAGCATCACCGAGCGTTTGAAGTCTGACGCCTAAAGGTGCATTTCACATAAAAAGACAGAGAACAAACGACTTTATTGGACAAGATGAGAACAAAGTGAGAGACCTGGGACTGGAGACGTGTCCTGACGGGGACTCGAGTCCCTGCAGGTGAACAGGTGGAGCCTCTCAGAGTCCAGGATGACGGATCCTTCAGGTCCGACTGAAGCTGGACAGCGAGTGAGACGCTGAAGACGTCCTGCGGGACAGACGGACGTCTACAGCATCTTCTTCCGTCTGGAGGTTGACACACTTTGTTCCTGAGTCCATCTGGACTCGTTTTATTGGTTCAGTCGGATCAATCTGATCTTCTCTTGGCTCTGAACGTCCATCAGGTCGCTCTGATTCACATTCAGACCTGAAGATTCTGTGTTTCTGACTGAGAGCTGAGACAGGAAACAGGAAGCAGGCGGCGCTGAGGTCACATGGTCAGACTAACTGAGGAGGCTCCGCTCTGGAACAGCTCAGCTGATCTCAGATCAATCAGATCAGATCAATGAAATAAAACTGATCACAAAACCTGAGCGGTTCGTTCTGCGTTGATGAAACATCCCAGAGCTTCAGGTTCAGGTCAGTGAGAAGCTCACTGATTGGTCAGCTGACTTGATTTCTTAGTTTTTTTTCGATCTGAAGTCTGTAATAACTTTATTGAAACACTCGTCACGTCTTTCAGACATCAGAACGACCTCACTGCAATGAGACGTCATGTGACACGGGCTCTAAAGTCACATGACACATGAACAGGTGTGACACTGGACCCTTGCGTTAAGCTCCGCCCACTGAGGTCCTCGTCATGCAGGTGTTGTCCTACCAGCAGTTCATTGAGCTTCTGCTGTGTGTGTGTGTGTGTGTTTGTGTTTTTGTGAGTGTGTGTGTGTGTGTGTGTGTGAGCGTGTGTGTTTTTGTGTGTGTGAGTGTGTGTGTTGGGCTCTAAACAGGATTAGCCTGCAGCTCAGGTGTTGCTCTAACAGGATTAGCGAGTCCTCCTGAGCACTCGCGCTGCTGTTAATCCGAATTATCGGGCGCTGAAACAAAAGGTGTGTTTGTGGACGGAGCTGAGACACAGAGGGGAGTGATTCAGGGCGGGTGGAGTCTCACCTCCCTCCCGTCTGTTGAGGCGGACCTGATGCCGTCTCTGGTCTGGATGAGTCCTTCAGGTGGTTCAGCCTCACTGACAAACTCAAAATAACAAACGCACGTGCCATCAGGCTCCTGATTGGTCCTTCTTGAGGTGGGAGGAGCCTTGTGGTGAGCCGGAAGGCTGCAGGTCGCCGGTTCAGGTCCCAGTGGTCCAGCTGTGCAACATCAGCGGGGAGAAGCTCAGCTGCCGACGGGCCCTCGAGCAGGCTGCAGTGTGTCAGCCCGTCCTGTGGGGGCGCTTTCCTCCCTGCAGGCTTCAAACCTGCTGCTCACTTCACTTTTTCCTTCAGGCTCCTCCGAGTGAAGCTGCAGCTGCTCAGCGATGAGCAGACGAACCGACGATGCCGTGCAGAGAAATCAGAAATGATTCTAAATAAAAAAAACACATCTGGATGTTCCAGATGTTTCTGCGGAATCAAGTCGAACCGTTTTGAAAAGAACATTTTTTACTCAAACACGGTGAAACTTTACATACGAATAACTGTTTGAAATGTCGGCGTGTCTGTTTATGAAACACATGAATCAACATTTACCGTCGATCTCAGATTTGATTTTAAAACTTGACAAAGATTTTAAAAATTCAAACAGAAACTGAGTAAAGAAACTGACGACAGCAGAGGAACAAACAACAAATCTGACTGAAAATAATTTTTCTACGATAAAAAAAAAATTAAAGAAAAATTTAATTTCAAAACAAAAATATTTGCATCAAGGAACAAAATATTTTTAATGTAAAGCTGCAACAGAAGCACCGACGATGGTTCTGGTTCTGGCTCTGCAGGATCAGAGACTCACCTCAACTCACCACAGAGATCACTGAGGCCCTTCGATGTGACGTTCAGGACACAGATGTTCAGTCTGATTTTAAAGAACCAAAGTTTCATTCAAATATTTTTTTACTGATTGTCACTGAAATTCTGTCTTTGTGGAGAAAATTTTGTAAAAGCAAAAACATTAAAATCATCAACATGAGAAGTTCAAGTTCAGCTCCTGCGTCGTTGTTTTATTTTTAATTTGCCACAAAAAAAACTGTGGGAACAAAAAATGTTGAAAAAACAGACACTTTGCAAAATTATCAAAATTCTGCAAAAATTTCCACGAAGTTTAAATATTTTCTTGATTATTGAAGAGAAAACACAAAAAGTGTCGGAATGTTCTGTTATTTAATTTAAATTAATTCATCGAGTTCTCAGCGGATCACAACGTTTTCACACAAACCTTTTTTCTTTTTGACGTTTTTGAACCAGAAAGATTCCGACAGTCGACAGTCGTAAACGTTTTTAAAAACACGAGACTCGATCACAAACAGAAACTCTGACGTTGATTCATTAACAGAATTAAACTCTTTTCATTTATTTAAACATTTTCAAGATTAAATTTTCTGATTGATTCATTTCACTTGAATCGATAAACTAATAATCAGCAAAAGGCTGAACGAGCAGCAGATTGATCTGAATCAGCTGATCAGAATATTTT
>JAQMCX010000046.1:12636008-12651746 GCA_029814765.1 Acanthurus leucopareius
TTGTTTCTGCGGTTTCTGTTTTTTATATTTTCACACAAAAACAAACTGCAGGAAAGTCGATTAAAGAAAAAAACAACATTTACGTTTAAACGTATCGATGCAAATAAAAACTCGTGTTGAAGTCGTGATGTTTTATTTTGTGCCGTCAGAAGAAAAATCTGACCGTTTTAATATCAGACACATCGAACTTCAAACAGCTACAACGTTCAAAGTCTCCTCTGCAAAACGTGATGGTTGTGATGTCATGTGATGTCATTTCCTCCAGCTGAAATCAATCGATTCAATTGATTCTGGTGTGTTCTGGTTCTTTGGTGATCGAGGCTCCACATCAGGCCGACTGATGAGTTTTTACATGAAATAATTTAATACTGAAAATAATGAAACTCTGAAAGTGAATTCAAACTATTTATTTCATCGGCAGCACCTGCTGGTTTTTACCTGCCGCCAAACAAAATGAAAACTGTATTCGGCTTTAAATCTTCATCCGGTGAGACGAGAAAATGTCTCTTCAGATGAGACGAGGAGCAGATTCACACTTTTGATTTTCAGGGTAAATATGAAATTACATCTGTTCACATATTTAAAAACGTTGTTCTGTTTAAATCATTTACACACTGAGTTTAATTCTGACTTTGCCTCAGAAGTAAGAGTGTAAAATAAGACCATCAGCAAAAATGGACTTTTATGTTTGCAAGTGAAAAACCTGAACAGGTCGAGTCCCGAGGCCTTCGCACTTTCCCGATCATGTGACTCGTGCGTTGAAAAGAAGGTTTGAATAAAAACAGATAGAATTAAAAACAGGAAGCGTTCTGATGGAAAAGTTCATTAAAACCTGCAGGATCAATAACAGGAGACGTGGTCGACGCTCTGATCGTTTAAACTGAATTCAGCTGCTTCCTGACAAACGTTCGCTCCGACTCTGAGTCACAGCGTTCGGTTTAAACACGAGTCCGTCTTTGTTTTTCTGCCCCGTCGCTGCTGTGCTCCCAGAAGCCTTTGCAGCCCTGAGGGATGAGTCTACTTCCTGGACAGACGTGTTCATGAGGAAAGCAGCTGTCCTGCCGTTCTTCCGATCTCGTTTCCTTCCTTTCCCTCCTCCATCCCTCACAGGTTCGCCCTCAGCTCAGGGCTCCTTGGAGGATGTCGTCATGGCGACGTCCTCCCCGGCTGCCGTGGCGATGGGATGTCAGTCGACCAGGAAACGAGGTGAAAACAGTTCAGGGTTCTGTCTGTCTCCCTCTTTGTTTTTCTTTCCTCTTGGGTCCTGTCTACCTGCTGAGAGCCCTGAGGCATGCTGGGAGCTGTAGTTCTCTCCCAGCAGCGTAATGACCTGATGTGCAGGCTCGTTACCTCTTGTGAAACTGCAGGAAGGCGAGTGGGCAGAGTGATAATGGGAGTCATCTGTTGGAGCCAGCAGGGGCTGAACGGCAGCGAACGGCTGAAAGTTTTCAGAGTTCTGCATGAAAAACCGAGGAGCTGCGACCTGAGAACCGAGGAAGCAGCGACCTGCTGTCGGGTTTGTTGTTTCTGTGACATGACAAATCACCAACAACACAAAAATCACTGAAAGTCACCAGAATGAAAAGACGAAACACAATGAAATCACTTCAGTTTTATTTTATTAGTGACGTTTCACAGACTGAAGGTCTGCAGTTTGTTCAGTGTCGCTGATTTAAGTCGGAGGAACCATGTTGAACAGAGTTTAATCATCGATCTGCTCTGTGACGGCCTGAAGGGGGCGCTAACAGGACTTTGACTCAGCTTTAACATCCTGTTTTTAAAGTACGTTTCTGTGGCACAAAGGAGAAGTGAGAGGGTGATTTACAGTCTGAATGAACGTGTGAATAAACACTTGTTTAGGACAAAAGGAGGAAACGACTTCACGTTTAAAAAACTCTTTGATGTTATTTTACCAAAAAGCTCATTTCTGTTGATGACAGACAAAATAACAGTCAAATGAGGAGATTTATTCGACCTCAGTGTCATTTTAAATCTGTTCTGTGACTCTGAAGGACCGAAGTGGTTCCTCGTTCTGCGTCGGTTCTTCAGTCGGCTGCATGTTTGGTCTTTTTCATGGATACGACTGAAGATCCACATGAATATGAAACACACAGACAGTTTCTGCTTCACTTTTTGTCCTTGTCATTGTCTCTCAGCTGATGCCCGTCCTCTTCCCATGATGCTCCTGGAGAGGCGTTTGCCGTCGTGTTGGAGGAGCAGCGTTGGGCTGAAGGACAGACGTGTCTTCAGACTGAAGATGCTGACAGTCTGCAGCTCCTCCTCCTCTCTGTGTGTTTCCTCTGAAACATTTCTGCACAGTTCTGTAACTGATCAGTAATCAATCAGATTTCCCACACGAGTCTGAAGAAGGTGTGTGTGTGTTTTGCACTGAATGCATCGGTGTGTGAGGCTCGCACACTGCGGCTGCGGGTCATGTGACTGAACGTCGTCTCAGCGTTTCTGTCGAAGACCTCGAGTCTGATGGATTCATCACTTTTCGGCCTTTAAAGACGTTAAAGTTTCAGTTTCAGGTTTTAAGAACAAATCCTGAACAGCTCCGACATGCAGCTCCCATCATGCCTCACCTCAGGACGGCGTGGGCGGAGTCATGTTGTCAGGTCAGAGAAAATCACTTCAGCCTTCAATGAATACATAAACAGGCCCCCCGGCTGCTCGCGCTCACTCAGTCCTCCCATGATGCCTTGCAGTGCCGTATTCACTGTGTTTAAATGGGAGCGGCGCCTGCAGAGCCCATTTTCCCTCCAAAACCGACCCCAGACGGTGTCCCTCCGCCCCCCTACTGCATGCTGGGAACACACCTTCATCTTGTCATTCATCAGCCGTCCTCGTCCTCCTCACAAGGAGAAGCCTTCCTCCTCCTGCTCCTCCTCGTCCTCCCTGCTGCAGAGTCGCAGGTCGGCCTGTTTGTGTGTGTGTGTGTGTGTGTGCCGTCACAGACAGGAAGCTGTCAGCGATGACATCACAGGGCCTCGAACCTGAAGGAGCACGGAGCTGAAAAGGACTCGACATGAACCGTTACAGAACAACGCAGACATGCTGGTTAGCTAACGTTAGCTTGTTGCTCTGATGAAGGACGTCGGGTTCGAACCAGCGACTGACGGAGATCCTGCCTCTTCTTCTTCTTCTGCTTCTTCTTCCTCTGCTTCTTCTTCTTCTTCTTCTTCTCCCCACAACTCAAAGAGACGGTCCCCATTACTACACAATGACGTGTGTGTGTGTGTGTGTCTATTAGGTGTGTTTGTCCAGATGTTCAGGTCAGTGTGTAACACTGAAATACACACAGTGCAGGTGACTCAGACCTCCTGGCTGTAATTATCTGTCATCAGGGACACACACACACACACACACACACACAGAGTTAGTCACATTAACCCTGACCAGCAGGGACAAACAATTAGTGTTTCTATTAGTGTTTGGACAGAAAACACACACACACACACACACACACATGAACACACACAATCAGGGAATTAATTACCGCAAACAGCAACATAACAAAGCCTCATTATGATGTGTGTATAGTGTGTGTGTGTGTGTGTGTGTGTGTGTGTGTGTGTGTGTGTGTGTGTGTATATACCTTGTGTACAGTGTGTGTACAGTGTGTGTACTGTGTGAGTCCTCTGTGTGTCCTTGGTGTCGGGTCTCTTCGTCCTCTTCACACTCTGAACACGAGCCTCCTCTTCATTAATTCTGTCCCACGCCCCCCCCCTCCCTGCTTTCTGATTGGCTGCCGGAGGCCCGCTGTGGTAAGACGCCACATTTATACGAGCAGGTTTCTGACAAACAGGCAGCAGCAGGAACGCTGACAACCTCCGAGGAGATTAGAGAGCTGGGAGGGAAGAGCCCGTCCCACTCTGAACCAGAACCAACAAAGTTCCCACCATGCACTGCAGCGGAGGAGGGCGAGACGTGGCGGCGGCGTCGGCGTGTAAATATTTCTTCACAAATATGAAATAATGAAAAATCAGCGGAATATTTAAACAAAATTTCACCGTGAAGTTTCACAGCTGTTACTGAGAGCTTCGTTATCAGAGCCGATCAATGACTGTAATGATCTGTGATCATCTGTGTGTGTGTGTGTGTGTGTGTGTGTGTGTGTGTGTGTGTTTCTCTTCACCTGATGATGGTTTTTATTTTTCTTGTTTCAGGATCAAAATATTTCTATCGAACGTTTAAAAACTTTTTTTATTCTTAAGTGACAAATGTAAGAAAAATGTGAGCTGCTCTGCTGAAGAGCTTTAATACACACACACACACACACACACACACACACACACACACACAGTCTGTTTTTCATTTCCTCTTTCTGACGTTTCTTCTCTTTTTCGTGTTGGAGTTCAAGGGTCAAAGGTCGTCTCGAGTCTGAATCTCAGCAGGAACATTAATGAAGATTTTTTCTTATTTTTTTTTCCTTTTTTACATGAAAATCTCTCGTCTGAGTGGTTTTGAAACATGTTGTGTTGTTTGGTGTTGCACTTAAAAAATCATGTGATGGATAAATTATTTCCAGTTTATTAATCAAACAACTGATTAATACAGAATGAACTGGAAACTCTTTGGCTGTTTGTCGTCTATTGATTGAAATAAAATACGTCTTCGGTTTCAGTTCGATGGAAGAAAATTTCTCTCAGAGAGAAAAAAACGTCACGGAACAAACGATGAAAACATTTGGTGCGATCATCTGCAGGTTTGTCAGTAACAAAACCTCGTTCAGCCTCCTGAGTTCAGCTGAACTCTCTGTTCTCTCGGCTCCGTTTGCTCTCCGACTCTCCGGCCTCTGTTCGCCTGCGCTGCAGTGCATTCTGGGATCAGGGGGCCATGAATCCTGGTTGAAGGATGAGTTCTTACCTGGAGATGAAACCTTTCACCTCCAGCAGGAAATGAGCCGTCCCAGCTGGCTTCAGCCGATGAGTTATGGTCGACCGAGCGGCCGAAGGCGGCGCAGACGATCTGAGTGAAACCTGCAGAACGACGAGGCGAAACATCACAAAGATGGAGAAAGAATCTGTGGTTCAGATGACGGTCAAACTGTAAATCAGATGGCTCACACACACACATACACACAGATCGGACCAGCCCTCAGGAGTAATCAGATTGCAGTTGTCAGGACTGATTGTGATGAAGCTCAGCAGATCTGAACGGACCACACGTTGTTGTACCTTTAATGAAAGTCACGTGGACACACGGAGGCCTCCATCAGCGGACGGCGAGCCGCCGGCAGACAGACGGGTGGGCGGCGCTCAGAGAGGGTGGCGGCTCCCCAGGGAGCCTCAGTGCAGACGTGATGTTTGTCCCTGATGTCCAGGTGACGTGCAGACGTTTTCGTGGGGTTTTGTTGTGTTTGTGTCACTTTGTGTTCGAGCCGACGGTGGCTGTCAGCGTTTCATTCATGTTCAAGGTTCTTCAGAGGGAACTTTTGCAAACCAGAACCTCACTGTTCTCCAGCCAACAAGCAGTTCAACCCCAGGGATGAAGGGCGTCCAATCAGAGCCCAGAGAGAGCAGAACTGTCCAATCAGGGCAGGTCTGTGGAGTCCAGCTGCTCACATCTGGATCTGATAATATGGTTTATTACTGGCTGCTGATTCGGTCCTGCTGTTTCACAGACAGTCCGTCAGTCAGCAGCAACGACAGGAGCTTTAAGACGACGCTGATCAACTCGTCTCGAAAGCGATCAGGTCATTAATCAATAACAGCAATCAGCTCTGGTCGCAGTCGAGGTCTGAAAGGCTTCAACCGCTCATGTGTTGCGTTGACATCAAGATTCATGACGACGTCTGAACAAAAAAACACTTCAGACCATGAAAAAAAAGACCCGAACTGAAGGAGAAACTGTGACTGAAGCTTCCAGTCTGGCCTTCCTCCTTCTGCTCCTCCTGCTCCTCCTCCTCCTCCTCCTCCTCCTCCTCACTGAATGAATGAGTGAATGGAGGTGAAAACAAACTTCTCTGTTGTATTATCGTGGAGCACAAAGACTGGAGAGTCTCAGTCTGAAGGCTCCGCCTCCCTTTTTGTCCCCACAAAGACTCTGAGCCCCCCCCCATAATCTCACAGATTGATTCCAGAAACTGTTCAAACATTTTCTCCTGAAAAACACGGTAGAATCAAAATAAACTGTTTTAAACTGTTGTTGAATCTTTTTCTTTTGACTCTAACTTTCAGGAAACTTGGAAATGATCGATGAGTTTGATGAGCTGTTGAAATTATCCTGATGTTTGTCCTCCGGCATTAATTCTTTCTTCTTCTTCTCTGTTTCTCTTCTCGGTGGCTGTCGGCTGCTTCCTGTCCTGCTGCTCTGCAGGTAAGTGATCACATCCATTCAGTCGACAGATAAAAGTCTGGTGTCGTGTTTCACTGACATGTTTTGTGTTTCTCTGCTTCGTGTCGTCCTTCACGGGCCAGGACTTAAAATGAGAGACAGAAAAACGAAGTGTTGAGCTCAGTGAAATCAAGTTTTACAGAGAATCTCTTGGGCCTCAAAGGTAAAGAAGCTCATGAACTCACCGATTACAGAGACGACGTTTGAAACCCTGAAACTGAAAATTCCTGCAGATTAAAAACATGAAACTTTTGGCCTTTAAGAAACACAACTTCATCAGTGTGTTTCCTGGAGATCTTCATGTCAACATGATCATCCAAAACACTCGTGAAATGTGAGAAAAATCTGTGAGCTACTGCAGCGTTCAGTCACATGATCATGTTGAGACGTGTAGAGAGACCTGGATGTAGTGCGACATTCAGGTCCTCACTTGGTGTCACTGACGGTCCCCACGTGTACAGACAGACAAATATGTGTGTGTGTGTGTGTGTGTGTTTTTTTCTAGTCCTCTCAGATCAGCTGTAATTAGATTACATGAAAATAATAGTAGTTCATAGTAAATCAACAGTAAATCATAGTTTCTGAACTGTTGATTTCACAAAATCGCTTCTGGAACAGCTCGTGTGATGACATCACGTGTCGATGACGTCTTGTGTGATGACATCACGTGTCCATGATGTCACGTGTTGATGATGTCACGTGTCCATGATGTCATGTGTTAACGATGTCACGTGTCGATGACATCACGTGTCGATGATGTCACGTGTCGATGACATCACATGTTGATGATGTAACGTGTCAATGACATCACGTGTCGATGATGTCACGTGTCGATGACATCATGTGTTGATGATGTCATGTGTTAACGATGTCTAGTGTGATGACATCACGTGATGTCGTCTCATACGATAATGTTACATGTGAACGGCCTCTGCTGACGTGTTTTCACTGAAAATCTCGTCGTTCCGGTCGTTTAAGTGACAAAGTGAAACGCTCCGCACACTGACTGAACTCGTGATGATGCGTTCATGCTCTGACCAATCATCGTGATGACAGGCAAGGATTACGACATCAGACAGAGAGTAGGTAGTTGCGCTGACGCTGACGCTGACGCTGTTTTTCCTTGAACTCTGATAGTCTAACAACTGCTTCGTCCTCCTGCTGCTGAGGTGAACCTCAGAGAGCAGGAGTCAGGTACAGGCAGAGGGGGCGGAGTCTGAGCTGGCGGTGAACTTGAATCCCAGCAGGTGAAGCTGAAGTTTCCCCTCTCAGACCTCCTCCACCTCGTCTCTCCTTCAGTCTCTGCAGATTCAGTTAAAATGGCGGTGGAGGATTTGCTTCTCTGAGCCTCATAAATCACAAATTCTAACGAAGCAACGCGCCTCCTTTAGGATCAGAGAAAGTCTGAATTTAAAACACCTTCTTCTCCTCCTCTTCATGCTGCCGCCTCAGCAGCTCGTCACACCCCGCCTCCTTCGCCCAATCAGGATGGAAATCCACTTCCTGTGGGATTAACGAGGCCGTGGAGCGTCGGTCGAATCGGAGCGTTAAATCCTGTGAAGGCCGCCGGCCGACTGTGAGTTTATCAAACAGAGACGAGTCGGCACGTTCAGAAACAGGGAGCCGTCACAACCAATCAGCACGCAGCTCAGCACAGTAACGGACATGGAAACACAGAGGTCAAAGGTCATAGAAACATCAACAAACACTGACTGTCCGTCACTGGTGTGTGAAGCTGCTGCTGTCATGTGACCAGAATCAGATTTTTGTCCAAACGCTTCGATGCTGCTCGGTGTTTTAAACCTGCGGCGTGTTTCTGCAGCGACGCCGTGACGCTCCGCCCCCCACCGACGCAGACCTGCTCTGCTGCAGCAGTCAGCAGTCTGTCTTGACCTTTGACCTTTGAGGTGACTGATCAGACCACATTACCAAGCAGATCCGTGGTCATGTGATCTGTTCTGATGACACGTCCACGTATTTTCATTTAATCTGAAATATCTGTGCACTTTCGTGGATTATTGGTTTCCATGTTTGGCTGCTTTGACCTCTGACCTCTGATCACACACATAATCTGAATCTGTTGAGCTGCAGCGTTCAGTCCGACGGCCACAGGTGCATTTTTTAACTTTGCCGTGACGGAGATTAAACCCATGTAGACTTTTTAATCTGCTTTCCATCGAATGTTCCTCAGTTCTTTTTTTTTTTATTGGCTTTAAACTGAGCGAATCTTCAGATTTGTCGTTTTAAACAAACACACATCAAAGCTCGTGTGAGAACGTGATGCTTTTCTCTGTCGTTTGTGAGAATCAAGTGAATCTGTTGGTCGTTTGAAGACGTTTCACAGTCACCTGCCCTTAAACGTCTCACGTGTCTGATAATGTAGGAAAAGACCAGATGAGTCTTTCTGGTGTTGTGTTCGCTGCCTGCAGATGTTGGTGCGTGGCTTCGTGTCATCGAACATGTCACATGATCGTCGGTCATGTTCGCTAGCTAACCAGCGTGGGATGAGATGCAAGCTAACGCTGAATGTTTGGAGGAAGACGAGTTTCTCAGGCGGTCGGCAGGAAACGAGCCAGGCGACCTTCATGTTGTCAGAAGGTGTGAGTCGCTCATGGAGTCTGAAAATCCGCAGCCATGGCGACTCGTTGTGCTGTGACGGGCTCAGGGAGCAGACGCTGCATCTGATTGGTCGTCAGGGGGACAGATGACAACAACAGTGGCTTCTGTCCAACCAGGACGCAGACTGAGACGCCGCTCGCTCCCTCGGCCTCCAGCCGCTGCCAGCAGTTCTGTTCCATATTAATGAGCGGTCAGATTAGCAGAACTCCCAGCAGCCACTGGGGCCGTGTAATCCAGACTGTGTCGGGGTGCTGATAAGACTCAGAGGGGGTCCGTCGTGGCCCCCGGCTGGAGCCGAGTGGCCCCTCCCTCTCTGATGGCTTCAGTGCTGCTGATAGGTTCAAGGACAGGAAGTGATTTTATTCCAGTATGGAAGCTCACAGACAGACAGACAGACAGACAGACAGACAGGCAGGCAGGCAGACAGACAGGCAGCTTGTGAGCTCATTGTGTCGTCTTAAATGTTGTCTTTTTCCCTTTGTACTTGTGTGTGTGTGTGCGCTCATAGTTCTTATATAAATATAATAAATATAAAATATATATTTATGGGTTTTTTTTATATATATATATATATTTTATATAAATATATATATATATAAAAATATATTTTAAAAAAATGTAGTATGCAGGAAATCTACACACACATTTACTATCGTTTCATGGATGAGACCCAATGTTTCTCAGTGTCCCTGAATGCATCACACAAAATGGGACGACAATGAGTTTCCGGCTATTTACGACACGTCCATCTTCAGTGGGCGTGGTCACCGGATCAACACACACACACACACACACACACACACGATGAGCGTAGTATTGATCACAGGCAGATCGTCTGTTCAGTTCTGCTTCAGACGCTCAAGTTTCCTTCATCTCCAGAGGATGAACCTTTTAATGACTTCTTCTCTGGCGCCCCCCTCAGGACAGACTTAATATGGAGTTTTCCAGCCTCGATCTCACTAATTTCCTCACTGCAAAATAATGTGTGTGCAAGTTTCGTAACATGAAATCAGGCAGGAACCTTAAATCGTCCTGATTTTATGAATTCATGAAGATTTAAACTGTCAGATCTTTTCCTCTGGAGCATCTGAGTGATGATGTTAGAGTGTGTGTGTGTGTGTGTGTGTGTGTGTGTGTGTGTATGATGAACATGATGATGATGATGGTGAAGGTCTCCTCAGACGGTTTGTGTGAAACGTATCGACCTCTTTCCTCTCCGTCCGTCAGAGTGAGACTTCGTCCTGCTCGAGGATCTTCGGAGAAACTTCTCCGTCCTCTCAGGGAATTCTGGGAATGATGGCAGCTATTGTTGGCTGCAGTGTGTGATTGGTGGAGCATATCGACCGCTGACAGCCAGGACAAAGGGAGGGGGGGTCGACCAAGTAGAACTAATCCCCCCCTCTGAACCCCCCCCCTTTGACCCCCGCGGCAGCAGCAGGAAAAATGTCGGAGGTCTTCTTGAAAATCAAATTCATGAATATTTTACCGAATCAAAAACTGAAATCATCTTATTTTCAACCTTTTTTTCTCTCTTCATTTCCCTTATTTTAAGAACTTTTCGCCGACGCGTCACAAAATTTTCACTTTCAAAAATATACAAATATTTATTGTAAAAAAAATTGGAAAGATGAAGCAAAGTTCAGCAGGAGGAGAAATTATTAGATACATTTTTAATGGATATTTTCTTAAAGTATGGAAACGCTAAATATTGTAGAAAAAGTAAATTTGCTCATAATTATGGAAAAATCGAACAGTAAAAAATGTTTTAATTTGTCTGTTTTTATTTGTCTTTTAAACAACTTTTCCAGCATTAATATAAAAGTAAAATATTGATTTAATTACAACTTTAATATGAAAATTCTTAGTGATTTAAAAATGTTTCTCTTTTTTCTTACATTTTAAAATACAAAGAAATCAAATAAGTATTTTTCTGAATCTTTAGATTTTATTTTTAAGTAATAATAGTTTTGTGTGCGTTTGGCTTCAACCAGTTCATTTTAACATAATTACCAGTTTCATGAAAACCTTAAATATTACAAACAAACGGAAATTTTTTAATAAAATTGTAAATATTCTTTTAATATTTTTTTCTTTCTTTTTATTTTTGAAATATTTCAATATGTAAATGAATATTTCCTTTATATAAACCTCCGTTATCTTTATTTTGCTTTAATACTTTGGTTTTATTTTGTTTTTTATTTATGGAAACGGAAAAAGAAAAATCTTTTCTGAAGTGAAACAAAATTAAATCTAAAAGTTTTTGATAATGATATTTAGAATAAATAAACATTAATAACCTCTGTGTCGTTAAACCTGTTTTTTTTTGTCTAAACAAAGAAATTCAGCAGATAAATATTCACATTTTAATTACTGAGTTTAAGAGTTTTTCCTTCTATATGTTAAATTAAAATATAGTTAATAAAATAGAAGCTGATAAATCAGCTGGATTTCATCAGTGATGGAAGATTCTTCATGTCGTTGCTGACGACGTGTCAACATTTCTTACACTGACTTCGTCCTCTGAGCTCTCGTCCACTTTTCTTAAATCTTCAGAAGAACCAGGAAGTCAAATTAAAAGTGTTTCTGTCCTGAAGAGCAAAAACAAACCGAAGCATCGAGCTGAAAAACCAGCTGAAGTGAAGGAAACGGCGAGCAGAGCGAGGCGATGACGAGGCTCCGCACACGCTCAGTGTGTCTGCAGAGCCGTGAGGTTTCACGTTTCACACACCGACAAATCAAACTCTGTTGACCTCTGACCTTTTCCAAACTCACACACACACACACACACACACACACACACACACACAGGCAGCAGAGCCTTCAGGCGTCTCTCAGAGTTTCAGCTTTATTCTGCTGTTTCTCTGTGTGTTTTTCTGTGTTTCAGGGTCGGATAACAAAGAACAAACGTGTCCATTAACGCTTCTTTTTACACGTTTCTGTTCGTGTTGAATAAAGTTTCCTCTTTTGGCTTCGAGGAGACTTTTGGATTTTAGGCAGAAAAACCAGAAACCTGAGGAACTTTCTCTCTTTCCTTCACACTCGTTTCTTCTCATCTGTCGTTTCAGAGTAAAAGACCAAAACATTCTGTTTTAAAGTTCGAGATGCTTTTACTTTGAAGCCAGCAGACGAGACGACCACAAGTGATGAAGCACTGAACACAAAAACACAAGGATGGAAAGTAACTAAGTAGATTTACTCAATTACTGAACTTAAACAGGAAACAGATTCAAACACAAAGTAAAACAAATAAATGAAGCTGAAGTGTGTTCGAGTTTCAACCAATCACATCGCTTCACACCTGATGTCTGTGTGTGTGTGTGTGTGTGTGAGCGTGTGTGTGTGTATGAAACGTGTGTGTGTGTGTGTGTGTGTGTGTGTGTTTGTCTCTGATGATTTAAACGGTTGTTTCCTAACGAGGTCATGAGTGGCTCAGATTGATTTGATTGGTTGATTTGTTTAATGAGGGAAGAATGAGACTAATTATCCTGACGAGAGAGTGTGTGTGTGTGTGTGTGTGTGTGTGGAACACACGTGTGTGTCTGGGGACGTGATGTGTCAATGTTTCTCTTTCTGAGCCTCTGGAGAGCTGCTGTGTGTGTGTGTGTGTGTGTGTGTGTGTGTGTGTGTGTGTGTGTGTCTGTGTGTGTGTGTCTCAGGGGTTCAGAGCAGCTCAGGTGTGTTTACCTGTGTTGGGCTGCAGGTGTGTGTTTGTCTCTGTGACTCGTTGATCAGGTCACTTTGCTGAAACATTCAAACGTTTTTATCGACTTTCTGCATTTTGAACCTGAAACTTCTTCACTTTCACTTCAGAACTGTTTCACTTTCTAAACTTTGTGCTGCTGTGACGGGAATTCTGACAGAAACACAGCATCCGTCCGTCTGTCTGTCCGTCCGTCATTCTTTCGTCCATCAGTCCGTCTGTTATTCGTTCATCCTGCAGGTTTCAGCTTCCACACAACCGTCTCTGTTTCCTGTAACGACACAAAGTTACGAACAAAAAAGAAACAACTGATAAAAATCATCTGCAGGTCAAAGGTCAAACTGCAGTGTGTGTGTGTGTGTGTGTGTCTGTGTGTGTGTGTGTGTGTGTGTGTGTGTGTGTGTGTGTGTGTGTGCTTTGTGTGCTCTCAGCTGCTCTGACTGACACAGATGAACTGTGACAGGTGGAGAGGTGCATCATGGGAGACAGAAGCCATGCTCCAAAAATCAAGTCCTGACAGACAGACAGACACACACACACACACACACACACACACACACACACACACACACACACACACACTCCCTATTCTCCGTCTTTGATTGACAGCTCTGGTAGCTCCACTCCTGGTCGCCCCGGTGACCGCGTCCCGCTCCATTAGTTCGTCTCAATTGGCCGGACCTGCCTGTCAATCAAACACACCGGCCATGTCCCCGCCCCCCTGAGACCTGCAGCCAACCACATCACTCCTCCTCTCCTTAATCTCCGTCCTCCGTTCTCTCCTTCCTTCATCTTCTTTTCCCAGTTTACTTTCCTGCTGTCATCTTCCTCCTCCTCTTCATCAGCTCACCGCCCTTCTGCACATCACTGTTCATCGTTCCCACGGCGACGACCACGAGGATTCGACCGGTGCTGATGTGGACGACTGACCACAAACAAACACGCTGAGGGAGGGAAAGACGGGAAGGAAGGAGGGAGGAGGGAGGAGGAGAGAGGAGAGGAGGAGAGGAGAAAGGAAAACAGAGAAGAAGAAAAGATCAAAACAGACGAATGAAGAGTTAAAAAAACTCTGCAGCAGTTTCACTTCCTGTCTGATGACTCGCTGACAAACTTGTTGAAGGTCACCAACATCGGTTTGTTGTCACCCCCCCGCCTCCCTCCTGTGACTCCCCTCCCCCCTGTACAGTTTAACCTACATCCCCCCTCACCCCCCCTCAGCCCCCCCGGCCTCCCGCCACCCGACGAGCTTTGAAATGCTAACG
Organism: Acanthurus leucopareius; assembly: GCA_029814765.1. Lineage (NCBI taxonomy): Eukaryota > Metazoa > Chordata > Actinopteri > Acanthuriformes > Acanthuridae > Acanthurus > Acanthurus leucopareius. The sequence continues at coordinate 12,649,929 of JAQMCX010000046.1, forward strand.
AGACGCCGCATCACTCGCCATGTTTACACTGTGAGAGTGTGTGACCGCACGCCGCTGCAGGGCGGCGTTCAAAGCTGCGCTGGAGGGGGGAGGAGGGGGAGGGGAGGGGGGGCCGTGCCTGACAAACCTCACCTCAGGTTTCATGTTTTCGGGGGGAAACTGGGCTCGTTGATGTCCCTCGTTAGGGCTGGTTAGAGCCAGCGGTCGCCGTGGTGATTGAGGAGGCGGATCACGTCAGAAGGTCAGAATGTCTTTGACTGTTTTCAGAGCAGAAAACAACATTTACACTCGGTTCATCCGGATGGCATCAGCGGCGCGGCGAGGGGGCAGAGCTTCCCTCCTCCTGCTCATCTGGGATGAAGATGAAAGACGAGAACCTGCTCAAAGTTCACAAACACAAATATCAGTTTGTCCGACTTTACATCCTGCTGCTCGACCGTCGACGGCCTCGAGTGTCGATAAAGTTTTACTGTGTTTGTTTATTATGTTTCAAATCATTAATCTGAATGTGTGAAGGTCTGAGGAGGAGGTGGAGGAGGAGGAGGACGCTGCTCCTCCTGCTGCTCGGAGAAATGAAAAGGTGGTCTGTCCGAGTGTGACAGTCGGAGGGAGAAATCCCTCGCTCACATCGTGTTACTGGGATCAGAGCAGCCAATCAGCTCTCAGCTGCGGAGCGGCAGGAGAAGTGGAGCAAAGGTCAGCGAGTCGCCGAGTGTGAACAGGAGTGAAACAGATGTTGGCGGAGCAGCAGCAGCTGGAGCTGGGCTAACAGTTTCCCCCTGCTTCCAGTGTTTGTGCTAAGCTAAGCTAAACGCATCAGGAACATCTGAACACACACGTGCCTGGGGGGGGGGCGGGGGGGCCGGGGGGGGGTGGTCATGTTCCTCGTCTCGTGTATCTCAGTTTATTAACTCTGTGACATGAGTCTCAAGTGTCGGTAAGCTGCTTTCAGAGCAGCAGGTTTTGTAATTCCAGGATTTTCTGCAGCAGAGGTGTGAAGTGTGAAGCATCATGGGAGTCGGTGGCGGCGGCGGCGGCGGCGCTGAGTCGGCGGCAGGCTCGACCCACCGCTAATAGAAGTGATAAAGAAGCTGCCAGCTGGCAGGAAAAACCTTCTGGTCCTCCTCTGTGAGCTCTGAGGCTCCTAAATCCTCATGAGACCGGGGTGGGGGGGGCGAAGGAGGCCGTAATACACACTCACAACTTTTCCAGGACAAAACCTCCATTTTCCAGGATAATCCAGCTGTATGTTATTTCCCAGGACTTCTCTCTCAGACATCATGGCCACATTCAGGGATTTTCCCGGCTTTCACGGTTTTTCCAGGACATGTTTGATTTGTCCAACTTCGTCTGAATTCACAGAATCCACATCCGAACAGCGTTTCCAGGAGTTTTTGTCTGGGAATTTTCCCGCTCTCTGCTTTGGAAGACTGAGACGCCGTCCTGCAAAAAGTTTCCAGGTTCATCAGGATGTGGATTCAAGAACATTCAAAACCTTCTAAAGACAACTTGTTATTTTCCAGGAAACATTTGTTCCACTTTGTCAGTTTGTTCAAAGCTTTTCCAGGACTTGAAAACGACCTTGAAGATTGTAACATTTTCCAGGTTTTCCAGGACTGTGGATGTTTATTCATATCTGTCGACTTCATCTTCAGCGTGTTGGATGAGTGACAGCGATGAAGATAATAGAGGTCTTGAGGCCAACAGGGGTCACATGACCCACATCATGGGGGATGGGGGGGTCACAGTGTGTGTGTGTGTGTGTGTGTGTGTGTGTGTGTGTGTGTGTGTGTGACTGACAGGCTCTTGATCAGTAAA
>JAQMCX010000046.1:12690680-12708180 GCA_029814765.1 Acanthurus leucopareius
TTCTTTGTGTGTGTGTGTGTGTGTGTGTGTGTGTGTGTGTGTGTGTGTGTGTGTGTGTGTGTGTGTGTGTGTGTGTGCCGGGCAGCTGTGGTGAGCTCTGAGTCCACGGAGAGCGCGGATGAAGGCGACCTCGTCCTCCTCCCCCCTCAGACATTTCGCTGACTCTCTCCTTCTTCCTCCTCCTCGTCTTCTTCTCCTGTCTGGCCTCGGCAGCAGTCGAACCCACAGCCCTGCGCCTCCCTGATCCCAGTCAGGCCCCAAACCACCCCGCCGCCACCGCCGCCGCCGCCCACGCACACTTCTGCAGAATGTGACGTCGGACCCGCCCTCTCGCCCCCTCGCGTGGCACCGGGCCTCGCCGGGGCCTCCCCCGCCTCGCCGCTAAGAATAAATCGCCCCGCTGGGTCCGACGGCCCCGCTGCTTCCGGGTAAATCAAGGCCACATCCTGCAGCCGCCACCTCCTCCAACAGCTCTGTTGTTTTAAATCCTGGACATTGAAGGACGCCGGCGGCTGATCGACACACTGACACACCTGAGACCGTTTCTGGGAGAAGAGGAGCCTGCAGGGCCGGTTTACCCCCCCAGGGCAGTTCCTGGGGGGGTGAAATGACATGCACTTAAAGACACTGTGTCGTCTGTCACGTCACCTCCGTATGTTTCCATCACGTGGTCGTTAATAGTGCCAGAATCAGCAGCAACAAGGAAACTTAGATGTAGTTTTTGACAGAAACTGTAGGAGAAACTTAAAGATGTTAAAACACCAGCTGACTGTATTCACAGCAGAGAAGCAGATTTTTCTTACGACTCTGATTCAAAGCGAGTTCGGGCAACGCAGGACGTAAAACAAAACCGGTGACATGACTTCCAATACGATCTGTTTCCAGTTTGTGTCAGACTGAATCAGCAAATTATCACGTTCTGTTTTATGTTTTCTGCAGCTTCCTGACTGTTTTTTTGAATCCACACGAGTTTATATGCAGAATGTTAGAAAAAATTATGATCAATAAGGTTGAAAATTAATCAGCAGCTTTTAAAATTTAAACAGTTTAGTCACTGGAGGAGTTTTCTTCGGAGATGAAGTCACCGCTGTTTGTTAGAACTGAACCAAATGAAGACAAATCCTGCTCGCAAACACTCGTTCTTGTTTGACAGTTTTATAGTTTGGACTTTGATGTTGGAGATATTAAATTACAGACTTAAATTATTTTTCTCTTTCACTGTCGAAATCTAAGGCTTTGGACAAACACACACACACACACACTCCCTCATAATTTAGGAGCTTTGAGCTGTTTTCCTGCCAGACTTGAAGCTTTCAGGCTTCAGCCATGTTTGCTGTGCCAGCCTAACGAACACCAGTCTGCAAGTCTGCACTGCGTCTGTTTGTTCAGCTTCAGGCTTCCTGCAGAACTTTTAAAAAACGCTGCAGCCGGTTGCACCATCAGGGCGTAAGTCTGGCTTTAGCTAACGCCGGTCGTGGCGGTTACATCCGTTGCACCAGCAGAGCTTAAGCTTTCTTCTCGCTAAGACCGGTCATAAATCTTACACCCGGCCAGGAGGAGGCGTAAAGTCCGAATTTAAGCTGCTGTAAAAACATTAAGACACCTCAACCTAAAACCGTTAATGGCGTCTACTTTACAGATTATACGAGGAGCCGGAGCTTAGATGGGAGGGAGTCATGAGACAGAGCTGATCGAGATGTTTCGATCCTGCAGGAGAGACATGTTTGAACTCACTGAAGATCCACCAGACTTGTAATTTGTGTCGGACCACAACGCAGCTTCGTCAGCAACTCTGCAGCTAACGTCAATGATAGCATGTTGTTTTTATGCTATCCAGTTAATTTTCTAATTTCTCTGTTCATGAAGTTTAATTTGCATTTTCTTTGATCTTAAATAGCTGTGGTGAAATGACAAAAATTAACCAGACAACTTAACAGTTTATCCGAACAACACACACTGCTAGGCGAGTAATGTAACGTAGCCGATCACATGAACGCATCGCTAAAACCAGGCTAAAGCTCTGTTGGTGCATCAGACTCAGAATCCCATTTTATGACTCAGGAGTTTTAGTTTGAAACCAGTCGGTGCAAACTGGCTCCTGCTTTCACTCCTCTCGTTGTCTGACTGATTATAACTCAGAACTTGATTGGCTGTATTTTTTTAGGGTTTTTACATGTTACATATTTGGAACTTTTAACAGATAAAAACAGACCGACTTTGAAAGCATCGGCTCGTCTTTGCTGAAGAGGATTGTTAGAAAAGCCAAAACAAACGTTTCAACGAGGAGAAGCAAAGTTACGGTTTCACGAACACGCTAAAAAACGTCTCGTCATATTCAAGCAGCTTGTTGCAGTGAGGTTTTAACTATTTCCAGTGACAAAATAAAGTTAATACAGTAAATTTTTGGACCCTCTGACTTGTTTCAGTCAAACCGGCTGCAGATCGTTTTCCCCTTTAACTGCAGACTTGAACCTCTGTTTGAGTATCAGGTGCAGAAATGCAGGACCTTCAGACCTCCACCAGTTTTGTATCTGTCCAAGTTTACTCCTCCATTGGGAAACACAACCAGGGGCCCATGTGACTCCACGTTACTTGTCGTCAGTACCTTGAGTGTTTGTAATAGAGTAGGTTTTGCACAGTTGTTGTAGCTCTTCAGATGAACCAGACTCGAGTTCTGAGTCTGTTTTTTTTTTTTAGCCAACAGATGTTCTGCTCTTCAGAACGAATGACCGCCGTCATTGACGTGTATCCTGAAGAACGTCCTTAATCAAGGAGTCTGAGAATGAAATGAACCTCATTTGTGACGTATTTAGTAATAAAAGTAATTTACTGAAAGTAATTAAAGCCTTTGTTGCTGTTTTGGAGAAACACCGTGTTTGTGTTTGTCGTGTCTGGTTGAGTTGCATCATTTTCATCTGGATTACGGATTTTTGTCATCAGCCACTTTAACCTCCGTTCACACTGAAAGTTTCTTTATGTTAAATAAATTCAAACAGTGATTTTCCCCTCAGAGTTCAGCACTGGATCTTCCTCCTCCTGCACTGAAACAGTAAGTAGATTATAATTGCAACATATTTTAACGATATGATGTGTTTCTGTATCTTTAAACGGATTTCCTATCAATCATCTAAATATATTATAAGTTTGAAGCAGCATTTTTCACGTTTCTTTCTAACAGAGATCTTATTCAGACAGAAAGTCTCTTAAATCTGTAAAAACCGGAAATTCTCAGCTCATTGGGTCAAATTTAAATAATAAATCATAATGTTGGTCAGCTAGAATTTACGGTGTTAACGTAACTTTACACATTAAACGTAACTTTACACATTAAACGTAACTTTACACATTAAATGTAACTTTACACATTAAATGTAATATTTGTTTTTAGACAGTTACAACCCAGGTGTTTTAATACGTTCTGATATAAAAAACATATCAAAGTTACGTAGTTAAGATGAAGTTCGGATGGTAAATGTGTGACAGATCAGTGAGACGACTTTCGGAGCTGGAGGTGATTGTCCGACACTTTGAGGTCGAGAGTTCGGAGTAACAACCGCGGGTTATTTTTTGCGACCATTGCAACATTTTTGGTCCATGTTCTCGGCGACCAAACTGTGTATTTTAAACCAAAATGTGATATTTTTCTGACTGTAACCGAGTAGTTTTCATGTTCAAACCCAACCAGACCCTGACCGCGGCATCGCCAGCTGCCAGGACTAAATGTTGCCATTGTTTGTGACCGTGGTTTTCAGAAACAATGCAAACATCTATTATGACGTCTGGGTGGCTCGTGCTCTCCGGTTGCATTTTGAATATGAAGCAACACAGACACAACCAGTCGTTAAGTTTCAATAGATCCGTTCTGATTCGGGAGTGATTGTGTTTACACTGCAGCTTTTCTGAGGAGTCGATGATGGGAAGTCAGAATATCTGTGGTCTCCGTAGAAAACAATGGCAGCAAGTGTTACAAAGTGCATCACGTGACGTCTGGTGCCCTGAAGTGACCACGCTGGCCTCGGAGTCGCAGCATATTTCTGTCCGTCATGAAAGTCAGAGCTGCTCACAAACTGTAGAAATGAACTCAGCGCCTGTCAGGATGATGAGCAGGACTCAGGCTGACGGCGTTTGAAGTGATTGTTCTTGTTTTTTCTTCTCTTCGGGGCTCCGGAGGCGACTCGGCTGCAGATTGGATAACGGCGCTGAAAACGAACTGCCGTTGTTTAATTTGGCAGCAGCTCAGAGTGTGTGTTCACGTTCACGTTCGAGTTCTGCAGATACAGTTACACTCCTGCAAAAAAAACCCCTCCACTTTCTCACTTTCTCTGTTTCTCTTTCTCAATCACTCCAATGTTTTTATTTCATTATCTCACCTCAGATCTATTTTCAGCCTCTTGCTCATCACACACGTCAAGCTCTGTCTGTTTCGTATTTTTAACCCTTTGTGTTTTCTTTCCCTCGACATTTCAGATTGACCACCTTTTCCAATCTTTCTGTCGACACCTGTCGTGAATCAAATCTCCTTTTCTCACTTTTTTCCGTCCTGTCTGTTTACATAACTTTGTGTAACGCTTAAAAAATCTTACAAGTATCACAAATTCACCTTGAGTGGCTTTTAACCTGTACGACACATCTGTCCTTTGGCCCTCAGTTCAGATACACCCCCTCAACACATCACACACACACACACACACACACAAACACACTCAAAATGCACCAAAACTTTATATCAAACTTACGTAACAGCAGCACAGCAAAGAAGGACAGATGATGCATTTGATGTCAAACCCGACATGAGTAAACTCTCGTGAATGAATTCCCAGAATAAATGTTTGGTTTCACAAACCGCAGGTAAGTCGACACTTTGTGTTCCAGTTTTCTAGTTAGGTTTAGAAAAAAACAGCTGGAAAAAGTTCATGTTTTGGTTAAAAGAAACTGGTTTTGTCAAAGTTAAGATCGCCTAATTTTTTTGTTAAAACAGGAAGTGAACGCAGATCTTGAAGCTTTTAAACAGACAATCTGAACTTCATCTGTCTGATACGTTTTATATAAATGTTGATATGAAATGGACTAATGTTTTTCTGCAGAAACTGCTCATAGATGTGTGAATGTAAAATGTGGAAAATCAGGACGACAAGAGTTTAGATTGTAAACTTAGATGAAGCAGAGGAGTTCAGGAGGACGTGGAGGAACTTCCAGATGTTGGTGAACAGACCTGACCGTCACTTTTCAGACCTGGATGGAGGACAGATTAGTAAAAATACATCATTCATACAGAAAAGAGAAAGGAGGAGAAACTCTGAAAGGATGAAGATCCAGGTCCAAAACATCTGTTCCGAGGACGGCTGATGGTCCAGCACTGAGACGTCTGAGTGAAGAGGAGAAATCAGGAGAGAGAGGAAGAAGACGGTTACCAGTTAAATCTTAAAAGTTTCATCTCTGCGGGTGAATTTAACACTCAGTCTGTGGACCGCTCAGAGACGTCTGATGTTTTTTCCAGGGTTTTCTTTGTTTACTGGTGTATTTTGCCGTTCTCAGGTGTGTCCTGCAGAAAGAGACGTTTCCTTGGTGAAATAAATTTGCTTGTAAAACACAAAATAGAAACCAAACAGGATGGTAAATGTGTCCGACTGCTTGAAGACGCCGCGGCTCTGAAAGTTCGTCTCCCAGTGGACGTTTGAAAACCGCAACAGAGACGCGACGCAGCCACATCCAGCGAACATCTGGGGTCATTTTCTCCTCCGTCCTGCTGCTTCTCTCATCCCTCTCTCATCCCTCTTCTCCTCCACAGCTTCACATTCTTCCCGTCGCTCTCTGGTTTGTGTTTATTTGTGTATTTGTGACTTTAAGCACTTTTCCAGATTCAGTTTTTTTTTTTCCCTCTTCAGTAACTTCTTCCCTCATTCTCGCCTCGGTGCAGTAAACCAGCTCTGATGTGAGGAAACCACCGAACATGGCTGCACACACCCAACTCTTAAAAACATCAAACAACAATGCTTCGACAATCAAAGTGTGAGCGGGCCGCGGCGGCTCGGACCGAGTGCAATAAAAGCAGAGTTTGGATTCAGACGTGGCTCGGCGTGGCTTTTTATTTCGGAGCTTATTTCTGCCTCTTCGGGCTTCGAGGCGTAAACAAACCAGATTAGATAATTGCCGCATCGTTTTACTGCCGCTGCAGATTTGAAGCGTCAGCAGCATTTCACCTTCGCCACGGGGAACTGAAGCGACTCGGATTACTTCTGTGTGAACGATACAGATCCCAGAGGGAAATGACCAGAAATGACATTTTGCTCCCCGACAACACAACTACAGGTTTCTAAATAAAGTGGCTTTACAACGATTTCAGTCAAAAGTGTAAAAATAGAAAAATATTTAAGATTCTTTTTACTTGTCCACCTTCTAGCACTTTCTGTTTCTGTGTCATTATTGAGTCAAAATTTAAATATATGCAGTTTATCAACCAATAAAAAAAGTCAGATAGTCCACCTTCAAATTCCCTGAACGACACCTTGACCTTCATTCTTCTTTTTCGACCACAGTTTGATTTTTCATGATTCTCCGGTTGATGGAGATTCAAAAGCAGCCAAACGTCGTCACCACTTCAAATGACTTGTTCTGCTGTGGTGTCAGAAACAATAAACCCTCCACCACACGGACAGATGCACAACAAAAAAACAAAGATTATGCAACACGGACATGTGCAGCCCGACAGCATGAAGACTGGAACGTTATGAAAAACCCCTGGATGATGTTCAGAGACGATGAGTTCAGTTTGTTTTCTGTGTCGTCTCTGAACACGGCAACTTTGGTGCGATCAAGGAAAGACCAGAGGCCTCGTTTTTTAAAATGCTCTCAGATAAAACTTGACCTTTGAGACCTTTGACTTCAGATAATTTCTCCTGTTCATGTTCAAATCATAAAAGATGCTGAGAATAAAAAACTTAGTTACTGAAGCAGCACCTGTGATTCATAAAACTCGATTTAACTCTTCAGCTTCTGCCTTGTTGTTTTCTAACATCATGCAGCTCAGGAGGGTTTAGTTTGGACCAAATAAGTGAGAAAATAAGCTTTTTTGAAGGTTTACAAAGGCAGTGATGCTCTGAAACCTGAAGCTTTCTTCCTCACAATCAGACTTTCTGCAGATTTGTGGCTTCTGTCAGAAATAAGAGATGAACTCACAGCTTAATATGATTATCAGAGGCTGTAAAACGAAGAGTTTGGAGCGTTAAAGAATCAGATCTCTGTATTTCTCCTTAAAAAAAGATGGAAAAAACTAAACATCTTTACATCCTGAAGTCTCACAACATCAAACCCTCAACTCTTTACTCGAGTGTTTCCAGGGTGTTTTTTGTTGTGAGGACGTACATTAAAAAGGCCATAAAAAGCTCCATAAACCTCAAAATATCCAGTTTATGTACTTACAAGCACATAAAATGCAAATAATTACTTGTCTCAATCAGCGTTTCTTCTTTCACCCTTTGTGCTGCTGATTCTTTCTGATTCAGGACTTCAGTTTGTGTCCGTCGGCTGCAGGACGAAGCGTCAATCAGAAAAACACTCATTAATGATCAGAAACTCATTAGTTTTGATTTGCAGCATGCTGAGGTTAAACTTTTCTACCAAAGACATCAGTTTGACAGAAACTTAAAGAAACGTGATTCACACCTGCCAGATGTTTACGTTCCTCAGGATGGATTCTGACGTCTTCAATGATCCACTGACTTCCTCTCGCACCAAAACAAGGTAAACGTGTGAATCTGAGTGAAATATCTCCACATGTATGGATGTTCATGGAAACTGTGAGGATGAATTGTGATTTTGTGTCATATGTCAGCTGTTTTTCATCATCGAGGTGAAGTTGGTGGTTTGTTTCTCCTCTTTGTGAGGGTCTGATGTTCCCATGTGGGTCTCAGCTCCAGTGTAAGTTCCCTCCTCCTCTTCATTTATACATGTATATTTAAATAAAGTGCACGGATCAGCGAGTTCACGTTAAAATAACCGTTGGGCTGAGAACGAGTGATGAAAAACACACCGGACTGCTCTTTATTTAAATTTGAAGCTTCAGGGAAAAAGCCAGTTTGGTTGCAGTTTGAATTTTAAAATGAGGATTAAAATGATGAATAATGCAGGTTGAAACCAGTAATAGCTGAACTGTGTGTATAAATATAAATACCTAGCATATTGTCGCTAACGCTAACGTAGCTATTCAGGGATTGAACCTGATATTTCACTAATTTTGACAGTCTAACCAGTTAAAACTCTTTCGTTCAGACTGTGAGGACTCTGACTGCTTTTACTTGTTGTGTAGTTTGTTTAGATTTTCTGAATCAAACTTTTATACTTTTATACTTTATGAACAGAAGTTTTAGCTAAGAAACCTGTGTGCTAGCCGCTAACGCTAACTCCTGAACCTCAGAGGTCGATGACGACATGTGACATCAACGTAGTTCTGCTATTGGCTCAGAGATCCTTCGGCCAATCAGATCTTGTCAGTAAACTCACTCAAATGTAAATATTATGATCATTTTGGATCCGACAAACTTTTTAAAATATTTTTTTCTTCTCTATCATTTTTTCAGGTAAATACAAACTTTCATTCTGCTCCTTTCTAAAAATTCTATGGATGTATGATTTTTAAAAATTATTTGTTTTCATGCACTTGTTGTCTCTGTGACCTTTGAACCCTGGTTCCTCTAGTTAAACACAGGTGAGGATGTGAGTTTTAAAGACGAGTTCTGGGTTCCTGGAGAAGTTCTTATGGAAGTGGACTGTTAGTGTTGGTTTGACTCAGACAGCCGAGTCCAAACTCTCCTCCTCCTCTTCCTCACAGCCTCTCAGACCTGCCGGCTGCAGGAGGCTCCAACCTGAGGACCACCGGGACCACCGGGACCTCCAGGGCCACCGGGGCCCCTCCTCCTCCTGTCTGCAGCCAGTCTGAAGATGCTGAACATCTCTGAGGACATCAGTCACTGCAGGTCAGTCTGCAGCAGCTTCATCCATCAGTGAAGAAGAGTCACCTTCTTCACCTTCTTCTCCTCCTCGTTACAAATCTTCCTACAGACGATCTTCGTCCTCTAAAAGCAGCCGTTTGTTTTCTTTTTTAAGCTCTTTGACATTTCACTCTTCATGTTTTCTACAAGAACATGAGTTATTCCAAAAATATCATCTTAAAAGAATCATTTCTGTTCTTAAATCCAACATTTTTAAACCAGCTGGACTGTGAAGCTCACGAACAGTTATTCAGATTTTTCTTCTTTGCTCTGATTCGTTTTCACGCTTTAACGCTGCTGAAATAATTTAAATTCTGGTGTTGAAGTTATAAAATTCTGAGTTTCAAAGGAGCTTGTTGAAAAAAATCTGTTTCTTCTTCTTCATGTGTGTCTGAGAGGAGCTCCGTGTTTCTCTGCGATGTGACTGAGAATTAATTTTCACATTTTAAGGAAATTTTCTAAAACTTACAGATTCATTTAAACTCGTTTGTCTGCAGAGTTTTTACATTTGAGAGTCACAGGTTTGATTCCCATAATGCACCTGCAGCTTCCTGAGCGAGGCACTGACTCTGCTGCTCTGAAGTGTGTGTGGTTTTGTGTGTGTGTGTGTGTGTGTGTGTGTGTGTGTGTGTGCGGTCAGACCAGGTCACCCCCCCTCCCCTCTCTGTTGCCATCTAGTGGTTAATATTACCAGATTTTAACCTCACACACATTTTAAGGCTCTTTCTTCTGAAAGACACTTTTTCATTAAAGTCTGATTGTCCCTTTCATACACACACTTGATGCCCTTTTTTCTGTCTGACGCACACACACACACACACACACACACACTCACACACTCACTATTCTCTCCACCTGATCAAATCAATAATAGTTGATGTTGATGCGCTCTGGTTTGTTTTTGTGCACCTTCTCTTCTCTTCACAGCATCACGCTGGATGTTCTTCAGACTCGATGCTTCACTTCCTCCTTTAAATTCATCCACAGTTCTTTGTTTTTCATCGTAAACTGATGAAATCTGCAGCTGGTTTCAGGTTCTGATGGGGACGGAAACGGATCCGTCTGTTCTCCTTCATGACCACCTTAAGCGGCCTTGTTTTAAGGTGGTTTGGATGAAATAAACACATGTGTGTCTCAGTTTGAGTGAAAGTGTCAGTGATTCATCAGAAACGCTGTGATTCAAACACATTCAAAGCTGTGAAACATCTGACAGCCTGTTTGAAGACTCATGAAGGAATAAATGACGCTGGATGTGCAGAGTCACGTGATTCCGCGGTGTGATGCTCTGAAACGCAGCACGTGACGGCGTCAGGGTTGCGGGTTTGATTCCCGCAGGATCAAAGCCTCCAGATGTCACGCTAATGTACATTTATGTATTTAGGTTATTTCTGTATTTAGGTTGCTGACGGGCCTCGGTGAGCGACAGGCCGGCGGGCCAATGGGAGCGCGGCTCGTGTCTCCTGCCTGGCTGTGATTGGTCGACGTGGTGACAGGGGGCGGGGCTGTGAGATTACAGCAGCATCTCTGTCTGCAGATCCCGCGGACATCTGGAGCAGCCCTGCCCGGGATCCATCCTCCGAGCACCGAGCACCGACATCCCGCTCCGACACGGCCGGCTCTCGCTGCCTGATCCCCGGTGAAAAGGCGTCGGGCCTCCGCTCTGCGGGCTGGATCTCCGCCGGCGGGCTGCTGCGCTCCGAGGAGGCGGACGGACCGTCTCTCCCGGTGAAAAACACGGATATAAGAATAACACCGGGGAGGACGGTGATGGACTGAACTGATCCGACATCTGAGGGGGTTTTAGGCCCGATGGAAGCTGCGACACATGAGGACCTGGTGCGTCTGGATCCCGGTTCCTGCTTTAGTCCGGAGAAAAGAGCCGTGCTGGTCTCTGAGGGTTTGTTTCTTCTGTAGTTTTCATCTTCTTCTCTGATTAACGGTCCTGATCGAGAGTTTGAGGGAGCAGGCGGATCCTCCTCCTCCTCCTCCTGGTCTGGATTAGAGCCCATCAGGATCATGAATCATCCCCCCTCTGCTCCTCTAATCTGGGTTTTACCGAGCTGGATTTAAAATCTCAGATCTGATCTGGATTACTTTTGCTCCCAGTTCTGATCGGTCACATCTGACCCGGTCTGAACCAGTCCCGGTTCTCGTGTCATCTCGGACTCGCTCCTGGTCCTGGTCCTGCTTCGCGGAGTCCTGCTGTCGCCATGCCGACCTCCCGGCCTGGTTCGGAGCCGGTGGAGTTCTGGGTGGACGGGTCGAGGCGGGACGGGGCGGTGGAGGAGTTCTACACCCTGAGCTCCGAGCTGGGCAGGTCTGCAACACACACCACGGGGGGGTGGGGGGGTGGACTGACACTGGGGTGGGTTCACATGGACCCCCATGTGACCCCCTTCAGGTCCAGGATGATCTCAGTCTCAGATGAACAGCAGGATGTGGAGGGTCTCACTGTGGTAAAGTGGCCATGAACCATCAGACCATCAGACCACAGCGAGACCCTCACGGAGCCTCCTGATGGGGGGGCATGGGGAGGGGGGGGTTTAACTGCACAGGAGGGTTTTGGTGTCACACAGAAAACTGGTTTCATGTTGTCAGAAAACACACAGAAACACACAGAAAGACGGTTAAACTGCAGAAACCTGCAGGTGCATAAACTCCTCCATCAGCACCTGATGTGGACGCACGCTCCGTACTGTAGGGGGCGCTGTGGGCCCATCTGGGTACCCTGGAAGGTGTTGTACCTCAGGCCGTGCACCAGGTGTGAGGGCAGGTTTCACCTAGTGGCTGTACTGTGTAACTACACGTCACATGATGCTGACAAAGAAACACATTGGAGATCATAAGTGGATTAATTTGGAAAATCTAGAAGATTTGAAGCATCTTAGTTCCTGTTCAGGTTAGAAAACAGGAAGTTAGCCGGCTCAGTCGCCAGCCGTGTGTGCGCTCCATGAGCCCCACGCCGCAGGAGCGTTGGTGTGTCATCACGTCGGAGTCGAAGTGTTTGGCTTCGTGTGCCGTTAAACAGCTGACAGGAGTGAACAGCAGCTTCACCCCTGACCCCCGTCACTCGTGCATCCAGGCTGAGCAGCAGCCGTGTCGGTCCACTTCCTCCACGTTCTAAACTCACAACACCAGAGCAAAGAGGCTGCAGAGCTCACTGAGAATCAACCTGTTGGGAGGTTCGTTCAGCCGGTCTCAAAGTAATCCAGTATCAAAGTAATCCAGTATCAAAGTAATCTAGTATCAAAGTAATCCAGTAAAGAGAACAGCAGGCATCACATGACAAACGGGTTCGTTCTGTCCTGACGACTCCGAGTGTTTCTGTTCACACACAGATTTTAGCATTTTCACATCCATCAGTTTAGAACAAACATGTTTTACTTTCTCCATTTTGACTCTGAAGTCAAATTTCAAAATGAGCATAAAAAATTAATAAAAAGTAAAACAGATGTACTTTAAAATGCAAGGAGGAGAAGCGGTTTGCGGACAGGAGCTCAGCATTTATCTGAAAGCTCCAACAGCAGCTGATGCTAACATTAGCCAACATTTAACCAAGCTAAACTAGCATAACTCGAACATAAACAGGCTAACGCGCCATAAGAACAATGCTAACATGTTGGTGTTTAGCAGGAAGGCTAACATGTTCGCCATCTCACATTAGCATGCTAGTAGGCTAACATTAGTTTATTAGCATTTATCAGAGACCAGTGCTGCAGGTATTTAGTCATCAACCACAGTATTGGACACATTAAAATGTTGCCTGATGGTGGCGCTAAAGCTCATCCTGATGGGAACATGAGCGTCTGAGGCTCATTTCACCATCTGACAGGTGATGAGATGTTTCAGGGTTTCAGACGCTAACATCCTCGCCGTCCTGCTGCTGCTAACGTGGCTAAAAACGTAGCTTGTGGTGATGATGAGCAGACGGCAGTCGGGTCCGTCACAGCTGAGATGTTAAGACCCGGGTTTCCTCCTGACACCAAATCACACGTCTTCCTCTTGAACGTGTCTCAGTTCACTGTCCGACCTCAGATGTGGCCACTTTGGTGGAAACACCTCCACACACACCTGTTCGTCCCTGCCTGTTTGTACAGATTCATGGCGGAGCTCAGGGATTGGATCAGATTTAACAGGAACAGAACGAACCCGAACCCGAAACTGTCCAATCGCTGACTTCCCTGTCGGTCATGTGACGATGTTGAGCCTTTCGTCCCGAGTGGACAGAATCATGAAAAACAGACAGACTGTTGCAACACGTTTGTTTACAGTTTGTGTGTGAGTCCCTTTGCTGTGTGTTGTGTGTTTACAAACAGTGTGTGTGAGGGTGTTGTTTGTTGTTATTTCAGTAAACAACAACAACAACAACAACAGCAACAACAACAACAACATCACAAACAGCTCCGAGAAACACAGAAATGATGTCAGCAGCAAATTCGGAAACATGTGAGCAGGTCGCCACCAGCTCTGTTACCAGGTCTCCTGTTGCCATGGAGACCGGCCAGGACTGTGTGTGTGTGTGTGTGTGTGTGTGTGTGTGGTTGCTTTCTAGATGGATCTGTTTCCTCCATCTGTCCCAGTAGAATAACAGATCTACACACACAGATACATAAACACACACAAATACACACACACGTATAAACAAACACACACACACACACACACACACACACACACACACACACAAACACTCATGACTTCATCCGTCAGTTTCTGCCCAGAAACTTGAACTTGTTCTTGTTTTTTGTGAAGATTTATTAAAAGTTCAAATCTTTATCATATATTATTCACATGCAGACTTGTTGACTGAGTCATAATGAACATTTCCTGGATGACTTGCTGTTTTTGCTACATGGCTGTTTGTTTGTTTTTGTTTGTTTGTTTTTGTTTGTTTGTTTGTTTGTTTGTCGACATGTTGTCTTAATGGCAGCGACGTGTTTGCTGATGTCAGAGCTCAGCTCGCTGTCGTCCTGCGTCCATCACAGGAAGTGCACAGACTCAGTGGGCGTGGCCTGTCTGTTAGCATTGATAGCATCGCCACACTGACACAACGAGCTCATCACTGAACTGTGACATCATCATCATTTATTATCATAACTGTCACAAAGCAGCTCAGCGGAGAAAAGTTTTAAAAAATAACACAACAGTTAGATAAAAACCAGAGTTCATGTGATTATTAATGCAGGTTTCAGTCTGAACTTTATGTAAAAAAACTTAAATGCAAGTCAACTTATAAAAGAATGTAAATAAAAGTTAATTTTATTTCCACCTAATTAGACTCATAATTTTGTTTCACATTCATTCACCTTTTTACAGGTTCTGGCTTTAATATGTAGTGGAAATAATTCACATCAAAGTCGTGAACTTTGTACAGGTATATAAGTGTTTACATAAATTAAAATGTACCGTTTTACAGCAGAAATAAACGTGTTTACAGTCGAACACACACCCAGCTCATGTTGACTGGACATGATGACTTTTAACATAACTCAACTATTAAAGTTACATTCAGGCTTTAAATTATGCTAATTAAGGGTGTGGCCTATTTTACTCACACTGTGATTGGTGGCAGTGCCTATCCTTCTAAGCTCCGCCCCCTCCTCCTAATATGGTCACTTCTGGCTCCAGAAACAGGATCCCCTCAGCCATCAGACCAAACCCAAGACTTAGGATCACACTGAGCGAACCAATGAGTGACATCACCGGTGGCCCCGCCCACTATTTATCATTCATGCTGTTGACAAAACCTGTAAATTCTTGTAATCAGTTCAATAATTCAGAAATCTGTTTGAATTCATTGGAAAAATAATGATGAAGGCTTTAAGTTATGACCTGTGGTGAGTTCATGGCCACGTTCATGTGAGTTTCAGAATCAGATGGTTTAAAACAGGACGAACTGTCAGTTCAGGTTTGACACTCCGGCTGTTTGTTGTGTGTTTTCTCCAGAGGAGCGACGTCCATCGTGTTTCGCTGTGAGGAGAAACAGACTCAGAAGCCCTTCGCCCTCAAAGTCCTCAAGAAAACGGTCAGTGTTGAGGAACCCGAGGTCAGAGGTCACGAGGAGGGACTGTGTTTGGCAGTCAGTTAAACTCTGTAAAAACTCACCTCCGCTCAGTTCATTCACTGCTTTGTATTATTTGTCTTCATTTAAAAAAAATTTTTGAAAAGAAAAGACTCTTTGACTGAGCCATGCTAACAGTGCTAAGCTATGCTAACAGTGCTAAGCTGTGCTAACAGTGCTAAGCTGTGCCAAAAGTGCTAAGCTATGCTAACACATCCTGATCTGAACTCTCACCTTGTTTCTTCTGTCGCAGATCGACAAGAAAATAGTTCGTACTGAAATTGGCGTCCTGCTGCGTCTCTCCCACCCAAACATCGTAAGTATGTTTTGTCGCCACAGTAACAACTCAGTAATGATTTATGGGAAAATGTGTCATCAACCTTAAAACCAGTGTGATTATTTCACACGTGTGTTTATTTGATGTATTTCACATATTTTTGTCGTATTGAAAGCGACTGTTTGTTGAATGGGTTCAGTGCTTCACGCTAACAAAACTGGCACCTGAACTGAAAAACACATTCTCAAAACAGCTGAAGTTCTCTGACTGAGAACCGGTTCTCCGTCAGAACCGGTTCCTTGTTAGAGCTCAACTGCTCTGTCATCTGTTAAATGTGTTTAACGAGTGAAATGTTTATGTGTCTGATCGTTTTAAACCTGTAAACTGTGTCTCCGTGTATCTCTGTGTCTCTGTGTGTCTCTGTGTCTTTGTGTGTCTCCGTGTATCTCTGTGTCTCTGTGTGTCTCTGTGTCTCTTTGTGTCTCTTTGTGTCTCTTTGTGTCTCTGTCTGTGTGTCTCTGTGTGTCTTTGTGTGTCTCTGTGTCTTTGTGTGTCTCTTTGTGTCACTTTGTGTCTCTTTGTGTGTCTCTGTGTCTTTGTGTGTCTCTTTGTGTCTCTTTGTGTCTCTGTGTGTCTCTGTCTGTGTGTCTCTGTGTGTCTTTGTGTGTCTCTGTGTGTCTGTTTGTGTCTCTGTGTGTCTTTTTGTGTCTTTGTGTCTCTGTGTGTCTCTGTGTGTCTCTTTGTGTCTTTGTGTCTCTTTGTGTCTCTGTGTGTCTCTTTGTGTCTCTGTGTGTCTCTGTGTCTCTGTGTGTCTCTGTGTCTCTGTGTGTCTCTGTGTGTCTTTGTGTGGTCCCGTGTGGTTCTGTGTGGTTTTGTATCTGAGTAACGTTTCGGTTCTTGTCTCCTCTCAGATCCAGCTGAAGGAGATCTTTGAGACGGACACTGACATCGCTCTGGTTCTGGAGCTGGTGACAGGAGGAGAGCTGTTCGACAGGTGAATAATCATGAACGTCCTCACATGAACCATGTTTTAGAAAAGACGTCACCTTCCTGAGTATCACGTTCCATATTTCTGCATGTTGTTGTTCTAATCTGCTGGACAGAAACGCAGATAATAAAACTTAAAAACTAAAAAATCTCACAAGTTTGTTTTTGCCTGTTTGAGCTGGAAAAGTTTCTGCATGAATAAAAGCAAAATGTGACAAAGTGAGAAGAGAAATAGACTTAATGAATAAATGATGATGTAGATCAAAACTTTAACATCTCAAATGACAGATAAACATAATGACATCAGTGAAACATGTGACTCTGTCTCTTCCAGTGAGGATGAGGAGACTCTGACCTTCCTCACATTAACACACGAAACCAACAGAAATGTCTGTTTTGGGCCCCAATTCCATTCAGAAATAAATGTCTCATGTCATCAAACAGTAAATAAAAGACTTCATATGTGATCCGGACTCTTGTTTCTGGTCCCAGGATGAAGCCTGAAAACACCGTGCTGACATGAACACACACACAGGCGTCGTTAGTGTGGTGTGATGTTTTTACTTGTGTGTGTTTGCAGGATCGTGGAGCGCGGTTACTACAGCGAGAGAGACGCCGCTCACGTCATCAAGCAGATCCTGGAGGCTGTGGCGGTAAGTCTGCTGCCTTCACTGTCCGTCCTCCCTGTCAGGGAAACCCATCACGGTCTGAGTCTCTGGTTCTCGTCTCAGTCAGACCGGATCATCAGGCTCCATCCATCCCTCCGCTCATTAGATTACTGCTCACTTCCTCCGCGTCTGTGGAGCCTCTGCAGCTTCACACATGAAACCACAGATTATAAAACTCAGATCTCAGACGCTCTCTTCGTTGTTCCTTTCAGTCCTTTCACTTAACACAACACATATATTATGGGATGTCACCGCCCTGCAGGTCTATTTCCTGTTAGCTTCTAGCACCTGTTAGCGTGTTCCAGGTAACCTGAGACTGAACTCAAAGAGTGATTTTAGTTCTTCTTAACACAGAACTTTCTTTAAGAACATGCTAGCTCACAGTTAGCTGCTGGTTCCTGTCAGCTGAGAGTGTTGTCGTTGTTAGCATGGAGTTATGATCTGTTAGCTTTAAGTTAGCTTACTGTATCTGTTAGCTTTGAGTTTGCAACAAGCTAACAAGACACAACATGTGAATCAG
>JAQMCX010000046.1:12709576-12730926 GCA_029814765.1 Acanthurus leucopareius
AACTCTCTCACACACTCAGTCCCACACACACACACACACTCACACACACTCACACACACACACACACACACACACACACACACACACACACACACACAAACACACA
Organism: Acanthurus leucopareius; assembly: GCA_029814765.1. NCBI lineage: Eukaryota > Metazoa > Chordata > Actinopteri > Acanthuriformes > Acanthuridae > Acanthurus > Acanthurus leucopareius. The sequence goes on from JAQMCX010000046.1 coordinate 12,709,683, forward strand.
CACACAAACACAAAAAAACACACACACTGACCACAGCTGGCCTATATATCAACCAGGCAAACATACGCCTGTGTATGCTTTTGTATGCGTGGATGTTGTGTGTATATTTGTGTTTGTGTGTGTGTGTGAGTGTGTGTGTGTGTGTGTGTGAGAGAGAGAGTGTGTGCATGTGTTAGGATTACAGTACAGTTGTATTTGTATCAGATGTGTGTGTGTGGCATTAATCTGCAGCGCAGAAACATCCTTCGGTCCCTGAACACATCAACATCCGCCAGTTTCTCAAACTGGGGTTGGTGACCTGAGCAGGTGGACGAATCAGAAGCTGAGAGGAGCCGCCTGTCGTCACAGGAAGCAGCTCAAACAGGAGAAATCAGGATGTGGGTCACATTTCTGTTTCTGCATGAAAACGATGCAAATCAGACGAGTAAGAGTATGAATATGAGTATGAGTACGAGTATGAGCACGAGTATCAGACGGTGACACGAGGCGACCTGGTTTCAGCCAGCGAGGCGTCAGCGTTTGTGCTGGACGTCGGACGTTGGAGACAAGCCGCAGTAGAAACATGTTAAACTCTCGATTTATGTGCCTCTGTTTCCTCACAAAGTGGCTGAGGGATGAGACGGTGTCCATGATGCTGCGTTCAGGCGCTCGCTGAGTGTTCACAGAGCAGCAGGGGATGCTGGGAGCTGGAGGAAGAGGCCATCTGTTCACATTTTCCCTCCGTGTTTCAACGCGTCCTGCCAAATTCTCCCAGACCCCCCCGCCCCCTCATTTCATTCGCTGCCGTTTGTTCTGTTCAGATTTTTCAGTGTAAAGGTGATGACATGTTGACTGTGTGTTTGTGTTTCAGTATCTGCATGAGAACGGGGTCGTGCATCGTGACCTCAAACCGGAGAACCTGCTGTACGCCGACCTGTCGCTGGACGCGCCGCTGAAGATCGGTAACAAACCAAGAACACGACTCTGTTTTTTCAGCTGTGAATGAAACTTTATTGAATCTCTGCCTGTGACCACAGTGAAACACACGCGTCCAAAGAGGGAGTGTCAGTCTAAAGATCCCTCATGTTTGATTGGACCGCTCAGAGTGTTTGACTCCGCCCACACCTCCACCACCTGTCGTTCGGTCTGAGAGATATCAAACATTTTACTGTCTGAAATAAAAACACCAACCTCTGCACTCTGCTAGCTAGCCACGGTGTTAGATGGGCGGGGTTAGCCCGTGGGCTCACACACACACACACACACACACGCGCACACACACACACACACACACACACACACACACAGTGGAGGCCCGAGTTTAAATGTTGTGTTTGCAAACAGTCACGGAGCTGCTGCATGTTTGCCTTGAAGGAGGCAGACGTGTCACTTCCTGGACTGTGTCAAGTGTCTCCTCCTCTGATTGGCTCTCGTCTGTCTGCATACTTTTATCCATCGTCACCGTTGGTGCGTTTACTCTCCCCGACAGTTTCACACATTTTGTCAAAACGGACTCTGACAGCTTGCAGAGCTCTGAGAAATCCTCTCGAACTCGTGTTTGAGTTTCAAACTGTCACCTTTCTTATATTTTTGAACAATGTTCGTTCCCTCTCGGTGAGCAGCACAGTCAGTCTGAATGAAGCTTCACTGGCTTGTTGTTCCTCCACAGTTACAGATGGAGGAAGCTCACATTCTGCCTCCACCCTGGTCCACAGGGACACACCTCCACCTCCCTTCAGTTCAGAGACACATTCTCCTCCACCTGCAGCTTCCAGGATTCACCCCCTCGTTTCACTTTAACAGAAACAAAAAGAACAAGATTTATTCTCAAAACCTGGAAAGTTTTTTTATTTCACTCCTAACGAAGAAACGTTCTCTTACAGCTGACTTCGGTCTCTCCAAGATCATCGATGACCAGGTGACCATGAAGACCGTCTGTGGCACACCTGGGTACTGCGGTGAGTTCATCACCTCGTGTCCTCTGTGACCGAGATGCAGCAGCAGCACTGAGGTGTTTGGGTGGAGCACTGGGTGGCGTAGCAGCAGTGGTAGCTGGTAGAGGATCAGTCATAGATGTGTTTAAAGACCTGTGCTCATTCAGTGTCCGGCAGTGGGCACTGATGCGTTCACTGCTCTGTGGGATTTCACAAACTCAGTTAGAGCTTCTGTTGGCCATCTGGCCGCTAACAGGCTTCTCTGCCTGCAGCTCCGGAGATCCTGCGGGGAAACGCCTACGGCCCCGAGGTGGACATGTGGTCGGTGGGCGTCATCCTCTACATCCTGTGAGTGTGTGAGCACACACGCACACACACGCACACACACACACAATCACACACACACATGCCTCAGTATGGACTTAGTGTCACTGAAGGTTTCAGTTCTGGACACGTTGACATCATGTGTGAAGCTACATCATGTTATTCTGTATCCTCAGACATTAATCCGATCGATCGATTGGTATAAATATCAGTCCTTCAGTTTCTGATACAGTGTCTGTCATGAGTGATGAACTCGCGTGCCTGTTCCTCAGACTCTGTGGGTTCGAGCCCTTCTTTGACCCGAGGGGAGATCAATACATGTACAGCCGAATCCTGAACTGCGACTACGAGTTCGTGTCTCCGTGGTGGGATGAAGTCTCCCTCAACGCCAAGGACTTGGTGAGCTCCTCTGATCCCACATGTACAACTTTAAGGCCGACACATTATGCTTCACCTGACCAAGATGCATTCTGGGAGTCGATCTCAGTCCCTTTTTGTCCGTGAGCAGGTCAGTAAGCTGATCGTCCTCGACCCTCACAAGCGTCTCAGCGTCCGCGAGGCCCTGCAGCATCCCTGGGTTCTGGGCAAGGCCGCCCGCTTCTCCCACATGGACACCACTCAGAGGAAACTGCAGGAGTTCAACGCTCGACGCAAACTGAAGGTGAGCATCAGTGACCTCTGACCTCTGGAGTGCAGGTGCAGTGTCTCTAACTCCCGCAGTTTCTAAGCTAACCAGCCAAAACATGAACAGAGGAAGAATCTTATGGCTTCATGTTTTCTGCTCTTCCTCTTGTTCTTGTTACAGACCTGCAAGTGTCCGGCTGCTAGCTGCTAGCTAAGAATAAGAAATGTTAGCTATGCGTTGAGCAAACACATGACGGTTGTTTGAAACCTTTTGAGTCAACGTTTGCCACAAGTGTTGATCTTTGCAAATATTGACTTTGAGAAATCTTTATAAAAGTAGGATAAAAGTGACTGGTGTGTATTAAAATTTGGTGTCCGTGTGTCAACAGGCTGCCATGAAGGCCGTTGTGGCTACCAGTCGAATGCACGAGGGCTCGCGGCGTCGCACCGACAGCTGTGAGATTCCAGGCTCAGGGGCTTCGAGGCAGAGCAGCATGCAGCAGGACCCGCCCCCTCAGTCAACAAGCCCCACCCCTGCAGACAAAGAGGCACCACCCCCTGATCAGCCGCCTCCGAAGGGCGACGCACCAAAGCCTGTCGACCAAAGTACCCTCAGCCCCTCCCCACCACGCAGCCCCAAACCGCCCAGCTCTGATGTCACACCCACAGGCCCCGCCCCTGTCAGACCTCCCCTCAGGGTCGATGGGCTACGGCAAGCATCCGTCGCCCCCAAAACCAAGCCGGTCCAGCTGCGAGCGCAGCAGAAGAGCTACTCCGTTGTTGAACCCATCTTAAGGGGGGAAGCCACACCCCCACAGGCCACGCCTCCGGGCCCCAACAGCCTCAGCAACGGCTTCACTCCGGGGGCGGAGCCCGCCAGTAAGACCAACCACTGCCAGTGATCACCTGACAAACAGAGTGGAGATTTTCTGTTTCAACCACAAAAATCACAAAACTAATGTTGAGGTTCAGCCTTTATGAACTTACAAACATTTAAAATCATTTAATGGGACCAAAACACAGCAGAGCCTGAACATGTGAAGGATTCACAGCTAACACGTAACCAACCACATCTTCACCTTCTGGAGCTCTGCTGCTATGCTAACATGCTAACAGCTAGGTACTTGCTAGCTGGGTTTGTCTGCTGGCGAGACAGTTGTTCTCTTTTTACTGTTGAACTGTTGGATTTCATTATGGAGGCTGGAGATGATTCAAATTGCTCAAATCAAAAAGCATTTGTCCCACATCAGAACTACAGCACCGAGGTCTTTACGGACAAAAGTAATGCTTCTCCTTCAAACATTATTTAGGTTTTCTTATACTTACACAATAATTTTGTCCTGAACAACAAAATCTTTCCATCTTCTATCAAATGTGACAACATTTTTTTAAATAAAACTTGTAGTTAACAAATTAACCAAAAGTGAGACTAACAAAATATACTAGTTTACAAGCTGCTGAAGCAACATTCAGTTATTTTAACCCTGCAATGTTTTTCTCAATTTAGAGTTCTAATCTACCGAAAACAAAGAACAAACGTTAGTTATTCATTCTGGCTAGCTCAGATAAGCTAGCATCACATGCCAGATAAGTCTCTGTGTTAGCAGAAACCCACCTGCCTGCTGAGTCCTGCAGCAGATACACAATATGATCAGACAGCCGCAAAGTTTCACCTGCAGCCCTTAAATACTGACAGGAAAAGGATGTTAAAGGTCAGTCACGCTGACATTTTAAATACAAAATTTAACCAACGTTAGCATGCCAGCTAACTACAGCCCCAGCACATTCTGGTCTGACTAACATGTTAGCAGTTAGCTTGCCTGTTGCAGCAGGGTAAACACAGAAAGTTGCCAGTGTGGCTCATTGCATGGGGACCAAGTCAAGGCAATAACATTTAAACAACCAAATATCTTCCAACTTGTGACCGCAGGAGGAGGCGCTGTCACGTCACAGTGAGGAACACCTGCAGATCAGGTGTAACTGATCCAACATTGTGTTCAGCTGCATTTACATTGTAACTGAACAGTTTTTTGTACTGATCCACATCAGGAACACAGATCATGTTGAGATGAGCTTCGTTTTGTCGAGTTCTCGCTCAGAGACGAGGCCACGACCGTTACAGCCTCTTTAAAGGAAAAGTTTATCATTTTAGTGAGTGTAGTTTCTTTAATAGAGATTTTTCAGATGGACATCGGTCTCATGTTGAGCACAGAGCTGTTGTCAGGATGTGGTTAGCCTAGCTTAGCAGCTTAGCCTCTGAAACTCAGCATGTTCAATCTCATTTGTTTAATCTGTACAGAAACGTGTGCAGGTGTAACACGCAGGTGTATGTTTTAGCTCTATATTAATCACACCAACAAGAGACTGACATGAACTGAACATCTCACTGTCAGAAAGACCACAAATGTGGAACTGTTCCTTTAAGTTCTGATGTGGGACAAACAGACTCAGCTCTCCTCTCTGGTATCTTCTCCTGGTCCTCGTGCAGAAGGGGAATTTTTCCTCTGACGTTTCGGAGCCGACTGGTTGTGTTTTATCAAACTTTGGTGACGTGGTGGACGTCTGCATGGACGCTCTGAAGATGAGAGCAGCTTCATCCGGCTCTGCTTCGTCTTCTTCCTCTTCTTCATCCCTCTCAGTGTCAGAGCATGTGAGCGATGCTGCAGAGGCCTCAGACGTTCACGTTGGAGGAGAAACTGGAGCGTTTTGGATCAGGCAACTTGAGGAGACAATCTGCTTTGAGTTTTTTATCCTTTCTACTCCTGCTGACTTTATTATGCAGCTGCATGAGTAGATAGATCCAGTCTGTAGCCTTCAGGTACGTGACGTGTTGTGTTCGTGAGCTTCTAGTAAAACGTTGTGTTGTTTACATTTTATCAGCAGTGATGACGATGATCTCCTGTTTGCACTGTACATACTTTGCTTTTAGACAGATGATGACTGAAATCTTCAGCGCTCCACTCGACCAGAGACACAGTCGCTGTTCAGACCCCCAAAATACCAAATTTGACCTTTGACCTTTGTTGAAATTTAACCCACTTCATCTGACCTGAAACCACACATGCTACCTCTTTTTGTACAGGGGCTTCCAAAATGATACCAAGACGTCTCTGGAAAGAAAACAATGAGCTGAAACCAGACAGAGAAACACGCAGGTTTGCGGTGGTTTGGACGGCGCGAACAGAGCTGATGTCTGCTGGTTCAGTCGAGTTCAAGCCAACGACTCCACAGTGAGTCCAGGTCGATGGTCTAGAAGCTGTGAGTCTGTTTAACGAACGAGTCGGAGGGAAGTGTGTTCGTTCCTCCTCTTCTTCAGCTGTGGACGAAGGGTTTCCATCCACAGCTGAACTCGCAGTGTTCGGTTCTCTCAGCGCTCTTTGTTCCGTCTCAGCCACCGTAAGAAATCCTGCGGTGTGAAAGGAAAACTTTCGTCCTTTAAGGGCTTTTCTCTTTAAAGAAGAACCAAACTCCCAAAGCCAAAGTTTTTCCCAGCCTGTCGGTACACGCTGTCACCACTAGATGTCAGGCTTCATGCAGTGACACGGCGACGAGGGTCGACGTGTGATTGGTTGTTTCGGATGTCAGTCAAAGCAGGCGTGTGTCGGACTCTGGTTTGCAGTTTGGTTCTTCTTTAAATGTGGTGAGTTCTGCATGTCTTGTGTCGGACTTCAGCTGGACGCAGCAGAGCTCACCTGTCCACAGGTGTAACTCCTTGCCAAATGGATCATACTGGAAAACTATCTGTCGTGTTAAAGGATGTATGTTTGATTTGCATCTATACTCTTACATAGCAACATTAATATTTGACTTCTATTTATCTTCTGAGGGATGTGGCGGGGGGGGGGCGGGTTAGGTGGGCGGGACTAAACTGTAAATGATGTTTGTTTTGTGTTTGCTGAGTGAACCTGTACCTTTTTTTATTTTCAAGGACGACATATAAACGGACAGAGTGTGTATCTTTGCATGTATTATTTGATTTGTGTTGATCAGATGAAGTTTGAAGCCAGCTGATCTGGGTTCAGTCTGACTGAGCTGAGCACAGCGTCACTGCGGCTCACATGTACAGTAAAGGATGATAGAAATCACTGCTGGCTCTTCTGTCTTCTGTCAACACCTCTTTCCTCTGGCTCAGTGGCGACCCCTCATGGACGCTGGACACCTATCATAGTTCACTTTTTCTAAATGTATTCATTCAGTCAACAGCTTGTGTTATTTCCAGCAGCAAGTAATGTGAGTGTGAGTGTGATGGAGACACACTGAATCCTTTTATTTCCCTGTAATAACTGATGTTTTTGTCCAGCAGACACAACTGAAACATATCAGCACCTTTCACTTGAAATCAAACATTTTACTTCTTCACCCAGCAGACATGAAGCAACATGATGGTCTGATTGTGTTTGTGTTTGGTCTCCAGATGAACATCAGTTCTTTGTCTGTCAGCTTGTGTTTGGTCTCCTTCTGAGGAAACATCAGCTCTTTAGCTGCTAAAAGCTCCACTTCAGAGGCTTTCAACAGATTTTTCTCTGAAAACTGCAGTGAAGCACTGAGAGGGAACCAGAACGGGAAAGTTGGACAGAAAAGCAAACAGCTGAGAGTCACTGAAGCTCCGTCAGACGAGCTGCAGATTCAGATGATAAAAACTCACCAGAGACAAACAGTCGCCGAACGACGTTTTAATGAAAATATCATGAAAACACTCACATGACCTCAGACCGCGTTCCTGCTGTTTGCAGGTCAAACTTAACAAAAACAACACGTTAAAGCTCATGACTGTTGTCGTATATTTAACAGCACATCAGAGGTGCTGGTCCTGCCTCCGGCCCCGGACTCGAACCTGTGACCACCGAGTCACAGTGAGTCAGTCGTGCAGACTCTCTGAACGTCTGTCCCTGCTGGATCGTCCCACACCAGAACGAGGATGTGGAGCTCCAGTCTGCTGCTGAAACCTCCCACAGCAGCATGGCGGTGTAAGTCCCGCCCCCCTCTGACCTCATCCGGAACACCTCAGGATGTGGTGATGTCACTGCCGTGTCATCGACCCCCCACAGCACGGTCTGCTGAGGAGACTCCAACCCTGTGAGGAGGCAGACGAGCAGCCTGGGAGCTCCTGGATCCTGAGAGAGCTGGACGGACGTCAGGACCTGGACGGACGGACCGACGCCTGCAGACACACATGGACAAAATAATGAGAACAGCAATAATCTTCATGTCATGGAGCAACAAAGTCACAGGAAGCAAGAAATCAGCATCAGCTGAGTGCATGAAACTGGTCTTTGACCTCAGAATGACCAGAAGATAAAAACAGAAATGAAACAGCTTCCTTCTGAAAACTTTATTAATCACTGCCGAGCAAAGATTTCCCTCGCTACGCTCAACACATTTCAAAATAAAACAGGAAGTGGACGAGTGTTTTGTTTGGTGTGAATCTGGGGACTTTAAAACTGTCGTCCTGGATCGACGCTCTGCCTCTTCAGCTTCCACAGAAACACACTGATGCAGATGTTGTGCAGCTGTTTGTCCACATCAGGCTGAGTTTTCCCACCTGACTCAGCAGTGACAGAGTGAAGTAACCACAGAGTTCTGGCTCTCTTCGTCCAGGTGGAGGAAGACTACCTGTTGTCTTGTTTTGATGGTGACGAAGAGCATCTGCTTCCTCACTGACGTCCACCAGCAGCAGAGTTCCTTCACTGAAAACCACTGAGAAAGAGACGGACGGTACTTTGGGCAGCGACAACACGCAGCAACATCTGCAGCAGCAGAAAACACAGAGTTCACAAACACAGACGCACCTGAGCCATCAACACGCCGACCAATCAGAGAGAAGGAGCTCACCTCAGGAGGAGGATGAAGGTCAGCGCTGAGTCCATGACGTCTCCCTGAAGTCCTGATGATGGGAAGCTTCTTCTTCAGGCTCACGTTCAATGATCACATATCAACCCTTCAGTGACGGTGTGACCTTAAAAAAACCCTTAAAGTGACAAGTTTTACCTTAAAAAAAGCCTTTACACTGTTAGTTCCCTTAAAGAGATCCATCTTTTTTTTTCCATAAATTAAAATCATTATAATGTTTTTCAGTTTTAGTTTTTTTATTGTAATTAAAATCATTTTATTATGTTTTAAGCCTTTAATAAAGTCCAGTGAACCAGTTTTACTGAAAATAATAAAAAGCCTCAAGATGTTTTTAAGCCTAAAAGTCTGTTCAAGGTCTTTCATCTGTAAATGAAAAGTGGTTTCTCTTAAGGTGGAAGGTTTTCACCTGTAATAACATTCATGCTGTAAGAACCATTTTAAGTTTATTTTAAAGATGCTTTCACGACAACTTTTACACTTTTTTCCATAAATAAAAAATCTTCATAATGATGTTTTTAACCTTAAATAAAGTGTAACATTAATATTTTTACCGTAAACTGCTCATAATGTGTTGAGCTGAGTGATCCACCTTAATTAAAACTTTGACTGTTTTGTCCTGAATTAAAATGCTTGTAATTATTTTTTTTTCATTAAATAATGTTTGTGTTGACTTAAAGTCACGTTAACTGTAGAAAATTAAAAACCCTCAGTGCTTTTTTTAAAACTAAAAGTCCTTTTTTAATTTTTTTTTTGCATGAAGTCCTTAAAATAAAAGTCCGCGTATCAAAGTTTTCTACTCACAGTGATGCAGATGTTCTTCCTGAGTTTATCGCTCCATCGTGGTGATTTTAAGTCCTTTCACGTCGTCTCTAAAGTGACTTTTACCTCAGACGAGTCGCTGCTGTCGTCTGCAGGCTGCGGAGCGTCTTCACGCTCCTGATCGCCGACATCAGGAAACTTTGTGGAAAACGGAAAGTTGGTGGAGCAGAACGAGAAGCTGCTGTGGGATCAGAGCGACGGTTGGTGGAGGACAGACAAACAGGAAGCGCCGTCCCTCGCTGTACTTTTGACTGTTGGCGTCGTTTGTGAGAGGAGATCACCTGTCAAACCGTCAGAAAGTTTCAGAAACACATCTGTTCAACACACACACACTCAAACACAGCACATCTGGAACTGCCAAAGTTATTTTACTGAAAGTTCCCGACAAAAAGGTCAAAACAACAGAACTTTAGTTCTTTGAAGGAAACGAGTGGGCAGCTCAGGAGCAGAAGAACAAAAGTTCACACACACTTTAAATATCTGCAGATTTAAACGTTCTGGGTTCATAAACAGACACAAATGCAGATGAAAAAGGGGATTAACTTAAATATTTTACTCTGACAATCCAATGAAACAAACTGATCTGTGATCAGCTCATGTGAAACACCTGTTCACTGCATGTTTTTGTTTTCTGATGTTTTTTCCACGTTTTTCCTGTTTTTTTCCTGTTTTCTCTTTAGTTTTTTCGTCTGTGAGATGTTTGCTTCCTCTCCTGAGATCTGATCTCCACCAACACACAACCCTGTGTGTGTGTGTGTGTGTGTGTGTGTGTGTGTGTGAACCTGAATAAAAAATTATAAGAACAAAAGAAAACATCTAGTCTGTATGTTATTGTTATTGTTAAACACCCATATGTGTGAACACACGTCAGTCATGCAGCTGTGTGTGTGTGTGTGTGTGTGTGTGTGTGTGTGTGTGTGTGTTTAATGTCACGGCTGTCTGACCTTTGACCTGAGCAGCAAAAATACAAATTCAAAGTCAAAATTAAGAGACAAAGTTTTTGTGCCTGGACTGAACTGAACTGCTGGGATCAGAAAACTGAGCAGACTGTCAAATCACACAATCAGTCAATCGATCGATCGATAGATAACTGGATCCTTTATTGACCCTCAGGGAAAATTCAAGTGTCAATAATTAAAAAGACGAATAAAACCAAAAGACAAACAATACAAAGTGTCAAAAATGAAACAAGAAGAGTTGATATGCAGGACGAACAGAAACAAGGTGACGCTGAGGTCAGGACGTCATTCAGGTGTTTACAGGTGACCTCAGCAGCCCGGCTCCATCCTCACTCACTCCATTTCATCATCTTCTGCTCGTCTCCCTGACTGATGCCGCAGTAATACACGGCGGCGTCGCTTCGCTCGGAGCCGCGCAGCAGCAGCGAACCGTCGGCAGCGACCGACAGTTTGTCCGCATCGACGCCGGAACCGAACTTCACCTGGGAGCTGTTGGAGCGCAGGGACAGGAGCAGCTGAGGAGCCCCGCCCGAGACCTTCCTGTACCAGCTGATGGTGGAGGGGGCGCCGCTGAAGGTGGTGTCCAGCAGGGGGCACTGCAGGGTTGCGTCCTCCCCGACCCTCACCTGCAGGGTGGCGGGCGGCAGGGCGGCGACACTCCACTCCGAGCGGAAACCTTCAGAACGACACTTTGATTTACTGACAAAAGTCTGAACTTTTACACCAAAAACGTAAAAACAGAAAGAGACGCTCAGAGTCTTTGTGGTTCGATTAACTGAGAGTGAAAAATATGAACGTTTGAGGAGCAGGAAGTCGTAAAGGCTGAAGATTCAAATTAAAGATTTATTTTATTATAAAAATCGATCAGTTGATTTCAGTTTCTCCATTAAATCATATGAGGGTTCACATTTAAATTAAACAAAAGGTCTTTATTTTTACATTCTGCACATTCGTCAAATCATATGCAAATGATCAATATCTTGATTATCGATCAGCGAGCAGAGTCACCGACTAGTTTTTTGTTGAATAAAACAGAAGAAAAGAGGAATAAAAGAGGAGGAGACTCACTGGTGAAGGAGAGCAGGGTGACACAGACCAGCACGAACTCCATCATCTACTGACTGAAGCTGCTGCTGCTGTGGCCACGCTGATGACATCATCACTGCTCACAGCCCCGCCCACATTATCCCAGCTCCACCCACATGCTCATAGCCACGCCCACCTGCTGAGCAGCCAATGAACCGTTGACTTATGATCAAACAGAGGAACTGCACGTTTCATTAACACATCGACCGGAGAGTCTGATGTGTTTCTCAACCTCAACAGACACAAACATGATTATTGATTAACCAGCTGATCATGTTCTCAGCTGGATGATTGATGATGATGGTCCGCAGTGAGACCTTCATCACCCAACAGACCTGTGTGTGTCTGTTGAAGAGACCGGCTGCACACATCGAGGTGTGCCAGCAGGGGGCAGTATGCAGACACAGATACAGTCACTGCTCTGACATCATGATGCCTTCTGGGTGAAATCCCCTGATGAGGTGTAATGACTCGGTCCTGCCTCACGGAGGCGCTGCAGGCAGAAATAAGTTTAAATCAGAGGATTCAAGTTCTGCAGGCGAATCATCTGAAGATCAGAGTTTCTGACAGTTTGATGTTGTTAGCATGTTAGCTTCTGCAGCTAACAGACAGCTCCTGTTCATGTGTGACCTCCCAGCCTTCCTGTGTTTGGACAGGAAACAGGTCAGAGGTCAGAGGTCAGAGGTCGGCTGGCTGTCAGCCCTGCAGATGAAAACATCACTGTGTAGTTTCATGTGTTTGTATTCTCCTGAATTAGACTCAGAAACAGGAAGTGATGACGCTGATAAACAGCTTCCTCTCTGTTTCCTTTGTTTCCTGCAGCAGGTTTGAAGGTTTGAAGACTCAAACTCCACCTTCATGTAGCTGCACACGGATGAGCTCACCTGTCTGCAGGTGAGTCTCACAGGGTGACAGCAGGCCTTACTGTGTGTATGCAGAGTACAGGTCAATACTAGATTACTAAAGTAATCTGTACCTACTGACGTCAAAGCTGCACTGACAGAACATGTGACTTCCTTCTACTTTTGCAGCACTTTTTCATATTTGATTGTTACTGTGTGTGTGAGTGTGTGAGTGTGTGTGTGTGTGTGAGTGTGTGTGTGAGTGTGTGTGAGTGTGTGCGTGTGTGTGTGTGTGTGTGTGAGTGTGTGTGTGTGCATCCCCCAAAGATTCTGGACTTTAAACAGTCAGATATCTGAAGTCACATGACTTTTATTTACTGAAAAACTGATGTTGATTCAACCTGTTTCTCTGTAAGTGAAACTGAGGGAAAACACCAGACAGACAGACAGACAGGCTGACAGAGAGACAGACAGACAGACAGACAGGCAGACTGAGAGGCAGACAGACAGACAGACAGACAGACAGGCAGACAGACTGAGAGGCAGACAGGCAGGCAGACAGACACACAGACAGGCAGGTTGACAGGCAGACAGACAGGCAGGCAGACAGACAGACAGACAGACAGACTGAGAGGCAGACAGACAGATGCAGACAGACAGACAGACAGACAGGCAGACAGGCAAGTTGACAGACAGACAGACAGACAGACAGATAGACAGACAGACAGGCAAGTTGACAGGCAGACAGACAGACAGACAGACAGACAGGCAAGTTGACAGGCAGACAGACAGACAGACAGACAGAGAGGCAGACAGACAGACAGACAGACAGGCAAGTTGACAGGCAGACAGACAGACAGACAGACAGACAGACAGGCAAGTTGACAGGCAGACAGACAGACAGACAGACAGACAGACAGACAGACAGGCAAGTTGACAGGCAGACAGACAGATGGGCAGGCAGGGAGACAGGCAGGCAGGCAGGCAGACAGGAGGGCACAGACAGCCTGTCTGTCTGACGCTGTGGCTCCACAGGTGTGTGTGCCGTTGTCCTTGGATGGAACATGTGATCGGCTGGTCGATGGCGGCGAGCGTTCAGGTCACCTGAGGCCGCCGCTGCTGCAGCCGGACAGGAAGTGGCTGGTTTCTTCAGCTCAGACCTGCAGAATCATGAAGATGCAGACGACAGGAAGTTCTGCAACAAACTGACCTCAGATCAGACGGAGTCGCCTGGTGAAGCACGAAGCTTCGGAAACGTGTTCGACAGGCGGCGAGGGGCTGCTGGTAACCATGGCGACCACGGTCAGCACGCTCACATTCTTCATCCTCTGATTCTTCAACATTTCCACTGAGAAACTCCTGCCTGTGGGCGAGGCGGGTGGGCGTGGCCTGTGGGGGGCGAGGTGGGTGGGCGTGGCCTCTGGGGGCGAGGGTAAGCCCTGGGTGAGTCAGGGGCCCGGAGCTGGACCGGGGCCCCTGGTTCCTGGCAGGAATTACAGATGTTTATAGACATGTTGTGTTTCCATGTGTCCTAAGAATGTAAACTCAGCCAATCACAGCCGGGGCAGACGCAGGGGGGCGGGGCCTGTGCCAGCTGTGTGCCAGCAGCTGGCAGCAGGTCAGGAAAGAGTGAGAGCTGCTGAGGAACGAAGGAACTCTATTTCTCTTTCTGTTCCAGAGTTCATCCACTTCATGACGGAGAGGCTGGGAAACAGAAACAGAGCCTCAGTGTTTACACACACACACACACACACACACACACACACACACACACACACACACACACCCTCAGGCATTTACACAGAAACGAAACTTTCAGCTAAAACTGTGTGTGTCCTCGTCTGTTTGTCGGTTGGAAGGGTGTGTGTGTGTGTGTGTGTGTGGGCTGTAACGTTCCTGCTGATCCTCTCTGGGCAGATAACACTGAGGGGGGGGGCAGGGTGAGGTCTGTCGGGGGGGGCAGCGGGGTGGATGGGGTGAGGCGGGGGTGTGGCTGAGGTTTTCCGTCCTCCTGTCACCCTCTGCAGCAGCCCCTCCCTGTGTTCCAGCCCGGCTGAAGGGAAAGTACAGCTCACTGAACCGGAGACACTCAGCCAGAGCAGACGTTCACTCCTCAGCTCGTCTTCACCTTCACTTCTTTAAGCTCCATCTTCATCTCCTCCTCCTCCTCATGGCTCAGTCCTCCAAGTCCTCCCAGAAGGCGAAGAACGTGGTGATCGCCCTGCTGACGCTCTGGTCCATCATCTCGCTCATCGTCATCGTGGTGTGGGCGACGTCTCCGGACCTGAAGAGCTCGGCCAAGTGTCGCGCCGAGCTGCAGGACACCACGGAGAAGATGGAGGGCGCCAAGGTGGTGTGGAACAAGAACAAGGTGGCTCTGGAGGAGCTGGTGGATGCTGCGAGGGAGGAGCAGGAGCGCCTGAGAGCCGAGATGCTGCTGCTGCTGGGACGCCTGAACGCCACCAACGTGACGCTGGAGGAGTGCCGGCAGGAGAACGTGAGTGAAGGAGCTTCTGTGTCACATGGCTGAAGGCATCTTCAGATGTTTAACTTCATCAGTAGTTTAATCTTCTTGAAACTGGAATCAGAGTCTGTGTTTCCTCTGAAGGGACAGATGTGAGCAGATGTGAGCAGATGTGATTTCTTCTGTGTAAAATCGTGTAAAAAAAACAACTATCACTGCATGTTTTTATGAAACTAGTCAAAAATTTATCTCCACATCCTGTTGCTTCATTTCCTGAAGGCAGCCGTTTGTCGGGCTGACCTGTCACCCAGTGCATGCTGGGATACGCTCCAGTGTGTCTCATTGTCAGTTTATCTTCATGTGTCAATGAGACGAATCTGTCAGTTTCAGCTTCGGCTCACGACTCATGGACCCGAGCCAAAGAGGCAGTGTGTGTGTGTGTGTGTGTGTGTGTGTGTGATACTCTGTGTGTGTTGTTTGTTGTTCACTGTGTGTGAAGGTAAAGATACTAAAACTGGTCACAGACTCAGACTGACAGCAGCAGCTCCTCCCTCCTCCCTCCTCCCTGAGGTCCAGGATCGAGGAGGTCTGAGGAGGACGGACGGAGCGTCGGCTCCCTCTGACAGAAACTGTCTCCTCCTCCCTGAAGCGTCTCCTCCGTGAGGCCTTCACTTCCCTCCACTCGGAGTAGTTTTCCCTCCCTGCTGACTGAACTTCTGTAACATGCTCCCAACTTTTCCAGCTCCGTATTCTCACAGTTGTTGGTTGGAAAAAGTGAGTGTTTGCCTTCCTCCTCCTCCTCCTCCTCCTCCTGACTCATTCCTCTCGCTCTCCCTCCTGCACCTCTGCTCCACTCCCCCCCGCCTCAGTCTGACTTCTCCCCTTTGTACTTTCTATTCCAGCTCATCCTGTTAAGCTTCAGTCCTTCTGACTCACTTGTTTGCTGAACTTTCATAATCGTGAACTTTTATGGAAAAGAACAAAATTCCACACGCATTTTTCCTGCAAACAAGCTCTCTCAGTTTGACACTACAGTTCCCAGAATTCCCTGCACACACGGAGCAGGCATGTGTAATGAAAACAGGATTCCACAGAGAGCTTCTCACTGAGCTCATGAGCCGAGAACAGCTCCGTCTGTGTTCCTGCCGAGGAGCTCCAGGAACCGACGGAGGCAGCAGGTCCACAGCAGCTCACTGCGAGGACCTTCAGTCCACGCCCGTCCTCCTCATCTTCATCATCATCCTCATCATCATCCTCATTAAAACCAGAGGCCTTTTTCTCCCTAAACGATGATCCACTTTCACCAGAGTGTCTGTTTCTTGTGATGCTGTAACGTTTCGTTTTTAAACTCACGTTGTGTAGAAACGAGCTACAGAGGAAGAAGAAGAGGCGGTCGGCCGTCACAGCTGAAGCTCGGCTGCAGGACGCTCGGGCTGATTCAGCCGCCATCTTCGGCTCTGATTGTTTGGTAGTTTGTGCTGCTCGCACACTCGTCAGGGTCGATCGTTTTTAAACATGGAGATGACGACAGCCAATCAGAGAGTGATCTGAGGCTTTTAGCTGTCAAGGCTAACGTGAGCTAGCGTGCTGTTGTTGATGGTTGGATGGAGAAACGGGTGGAGGACTGGAGGACTCGTGTTGTGCGCTCGTCTCCATCTTGTTTCCATCTGCTTGTGTGTGTGTTGTGACCAGCTGCTGTTCGCCTGCAGTCACACAGTCGTGTTTGTGTCTCCTGATGAACATCAGTCTTGTTCTCCGTCCGTCGGCTCTTCGCTCTCCTCCTGAGGAAACTTCTGCTCCTCAGCTCAGCTTCGTCCACCGGCTCGTCTGTCAGCTGTTTGCTGCTCAGCAGCTCGGCTGCAGACAGCAGAGGAGCTTTGATTCAGCGGTTTGTTATCAGCAGACGATCAGACGAGTTCCTTCTCCTGATTCAGCTGCGTCGCCTCGTCGCTCTGCAGCAGAAAAAAGCTCCACACGTCAGAGTTTTAACTGCTTCCACCTGCTGCTTCGATGCTTCACTGATCGAATCCACCTGAGCAGCAGCTGCGATCACCTGCTCCCTTTAACCCGCTGCATGCTGGGTAATTACCTCACCTTCAGACTGTATTTAAAGATTTCAGAGAATATCTGTCCTTCTGCAAAACAACACTGATGATGAGGATGAAGACGATGAAGAGCCTCGGCTCAGTGAGCTTTGAAGCTGCTCTCAGCTGTGAAACCTGAGAACCAGGTGTGATATTTGCAGGTGTCGTGTGATGTGTTCAGGGACGGGCAGGATCGTGACTGCGACCCTTCAGCTCGGTTTGTTTTCCTGTTTTCTCGCTCGTTCTTCGGTGAATCACCGTGTCTGATCTTCACTCGACCTGCTGCCTCCTTCGTCTCACTTTCATTTCTCTGCGTCTCGCTCAAACAGAAACAGACTGAGACGTTTCCGTCTCTTCAGGTCTGAAGTTCAGGAGTCCTTGAAAAGATCACAGAGGTTTTGGAGAGAGTTTAAGGATTGGTTGATAGATTATTATTATTGGACCTGGAATATCTTCCAGGGTTCCATAAAATGTTTCCAGAGCACCTTGAAAACATTCCAGGAATCCCTGAAGAGTTTTTGTGGGTATAAACGTCCTGCAAGGAACCTGTCTGTCTGTCTGTCTGTCTCCACCTGTCTGTCTGTCTTTAGCAGTTCAGTCACACAGTGTGTGTGTGTGTGTGTGTGTGTGTGTGTCCACATCCTGTTCTGACATCAGTTTAACTTGTTTTAACACTTTTTATTCATTAAATTAAACAGCAGCAAAGAAAACAGTTTTCAGACTCTGAATCCTGAAATGTGTTAAATCCTACAAGCAAAGTATAAAACTGAGACATGAAGCCTGAGAAGGTTGGAGAAGGTTTGAGAAGGTTGGAGAAGGTTTCTGCAAAAACAAGGCTTGAACTTCAAACCAAAGAGTCTGAAACATTCGGTCGTTTCTGAAAGCAAAATATAAAAAACATCAAACAGCCGGAAATATGAACTATTATTAATGGCAGCAAAAGTCAGATGGGTCTGTGGTGACAGTTATATTTGTACACACACACACACACACACAAACCACACACACACACACACACACACACACACTGTGTGCTGGTGCTGAGAAAGTGGATGATGAGTTTTATGAAAACAAGCTGCTTCCTGCGCATCACTTCCTGTCGAGCAGCTGCAGGTGTTCATGTTCACACAGTTTGTTGGATGAAGTTTCAGAGTCGCAGTGAAAAATTAGTCGAGTTCATTAAATTAAAAAGAGTTGATTTTGAATCTGAAACAGAGTCTGTCTCCCGTCACATGAGGAAAATTAAAACTCTGATCGTTTAAATTCTTGGAACTGTGGAAACAGCAGAAATCATCTGACCTCTGTGTTCTTGAAGACGTTCCTGAGCTTCTGGAGGTTCCTCATAATTTGACCTGAGGCTCGTATAAATGTTTTCCTCCTGTTAGGAGATAAAAAGATGTTTCTGTTCGATCAGAAGGTTCCTGATGAGAACCTCCACGCTCTGCTGCTCCGTGAGCGTGTCGTGCTGTCGGCTGTGTTCACTCTGTATGTTGCTGCGGCGTTAAAAGCCTCTCAGGGAGAAGACGTTTGTTTGGACTGCTCCTTTAAGTGATCTAACTATAACTGCTGCGTTCAGGGAAAGGAATGTTTCTAAAAGCCGTTCTCAGCCATGAGCTTCGCTGTTTTCAATCAGCGGCTCAGCTCTGACAGCGTGCAGGCCTGGTCTGGTCCAGTCCGGCCTGGTCTGGTCCGGTCTGGCATGGTCTGGCTCAGGCTCCTTCACACAACCTTCAGAATGTTGGTCCACATGTGCTCTGAAACCTTCAGGCTGAACAAGCATCTGTTGCTGAAGACGTTGCTGTTGAGAAGCTGTGATGTCCTTGACGCAGCTCTCACCTTCCAGTCCCTGAAGATGCTCCAGGTGTCCTTGAGGAGATATCAGCTGGCTTCTACAGGGTTCTAGTGTTCTTCAAGGAGACTCTGATGATACAAACATGTCAGCCTGAAAAAAGTGACTCTGGATCCAGTTTAAGAAAAAAGACATAAGATTCTCTTTAAACCTTCATTCATTCTGTTTTATGTTTTCTGCAAATCTCCACTGACTCTCACTGTAACACTGTTCTCCACATGTTCTCCAACTGTTCTCCATTTGTTCTCCAACTGTTCTCCAACTGTTCTCCAACTGTTCTCCTATTTGTTCTCCGTCTGTTCTCCAACTGTTCTCCAACCGTTCTCCTATTTGTTCTCCAACTGTTCTCTAACTGTTCTTTATTTGTTCTCCATCTGTTCTCCATCTTCTCTCTAACTGAGTCAAAACTCTGTCACAGTTTCAACATCTGGTCTTCATCGACTTCTGTTGGTTCTTTTACTGTTTGAAGCTCGTAAATCTTTAGTGCTTTCACTTCGGGGGGGTTTGATGAAGGACTTTGTGATGTTGGTGATCAGCTGACGTGTGATGCAGAAACAAGGATCTTGTCTTCTGTCCTTCAGCGCTTGTTTGAGTAAAATCTCGTTGATGTTTGTGGTTTGAGGGTGACGAAGCAGATGCAGGTGGATCTGCTGCCTGGAGTGTTTCATGTTTCATTCCCGCTCAGATCGAAATGAAAAGAAAAGCAGGAAGTAAATGAAGATCCTGCACATGTGACTCGAGCTTCTGTCAGTTTGTAGCTGCATGAATGAAGAACAGAGAGCGACTGTGAGCACAGCAGTCAGACCTCCACCCCGTGTTCCCTCCACGCTCACTAACATGCTTGTTCTCCGGGGTGTGTTTGTTTCGTCCTGCAGGTCGTCCTGAACGGGAGCATCATCGTGTTGCAAGAGAACGTGGAGCAGCTGCGTCAGACGGAGGCGAACCTCACCCGTCAGATCAGGGCGCAGAAAGGTAATGTAGGAAAAACTCCATCACTGCCATGAAAGGAGACTTTCTCAGCCAGCAACCACCAGTATTCTTAGCTGCATTCCCCCGTGTTACCATGACAACGTGTGAGTCACTGCAAATAAACACACACGATTGGTCGGATAAAAAAACAGGAGTGTTTTCCTCTCTGAGGGGAAATAAAATCCCTTTAATTAGATACAAAAACCACAACTATAAAAAGTTCCGAGTAACAGAGTTTAAGATTTTCAATCAGCTTCAGTCTCATTCCAGCGACAACAAACCTCACAGACTGAACTCGAATGCATCATTCAGTCTCCTCAACTCTTATTTTCTAAAAAGAAGTTCATGAAATCAGACTTCTGACCCATTTTCAACCCAAATGTGCTCTTGAGTGTTTCTTTCTGTCGGGTTAAATGATCAGATCAGACATATTTGGTTTGCTGTGTGATGAAGGAGGAGCCTCGTCACAGTGAAAACACAGTTTTCCTGCACCGACAGCAGGAACAGGAGCCTGATGGGAAGTCACAAACTCTTTAATGACGGAGACTTCCTGCTCTGAACAGTCGCAGGAAAGTGATGAATTCCTGCATGAAGCAGATATGAGAGGAGCATTGTGTTCACAGCGGCTGCTGATAAACATCAGTCACCGTTTAATGAGACGACGTCAGTGGAACAACTTCAGGACGAGAAGCGACAGCACTCTGTGAAATACTCCTGAGACATCCGGCAGCAAGAACCTGCAGCTTTAAACACACTAAAGTCACCACATGATGTTCTGCTGTTAGGGGTCATATTATGGGATATTATTGCACTGCTGCAGCTGAATCTGATCACATTTTGTTTATGAAAGTATACAAAATGTTAGATTAAGGTTAAAGTAAAGTAACTAAACTTGTCAGGTATGTTTTTGTAGAAAAACAAAGGTGGCAGATAAAAATAGTTACACTCGAGTACAATACAAGTACCTCAAACACATACTTCAGTACTTGAGTAGATGTACTTATTTTCCATCACTGTGTGAGTGAAACAATAGTTACTGCTGTATCCGTTTGTTCAGTCTGTTTCTGTGCGTGGAGCCGCTCGTCAAGCTGCAGGTATCAGGTGTTGGCAACAAATCTGATCCAGAATCTGTTCAGAGAACAAAAACAGGAGAAGAGAAGAGAAAGGATGAAAAGGAGGAGTGCTGGCAGCTCGGATCATTCCTCACATAACAAACACTGCTCTGATAACACTCAGCCTTCCCTTATAAGCCAAACTCTGTTCATATTCTGCTCCATCCAGCTCCGACTCCACCCCCGGTTACTGTTGCTATGCTGAATACAAATACAAAATACAAAACAACATCACTGCATCGTATCAGCTGTTCACAGAAAACTTCAAATGGGCCTCGTTTAAACAGCACTTTTCTACTCCTCAACACACACACACACTCAGAAACATGTAGAAGATCTATGGAAGGGC
>JAQMCX010000046.1:12769717-12779818 GCA_029814765.1 Acanthurus leucopareius
TCTGTCTGTCTGTCTGTGTTTCTGTCTGTCTGTCTGTATGTGTTTCTGTCTGTCTGTCTGCCTGTGTTTCTGTCTGTCTGTTAGCTGTCTGTGTTTCTGTCTGTCTGTCTGTCTGTCTGTGTTTCTGTCTGTCTGTCTGTCTGTCTGTGTTTCTGTCTGTGTTTCTGTCTGTCTGTCTGTGTTTCCGTCTGTCTGTGTTTCTGTCTGTGTCTCCATCTGTCTGTCTGTTTCTGTCTGTTAGCTGTATGTCTGTCTGTCTGTGTTTCTGTCTGTCTGTCCGTCTGTTAGCTGTCTGTGTTTCTGTCCGTCTGTTAGCTGTCTGTGTTTCTGTCTGTCTGTCTGTCTGTAAGCTGTCTGTGTTTCTGTATGTCTGTCCGTCTGTCTGTTAGCTGTCTGTGTTTCTGTCTGTCTGTCTGTTACCTGTCTGTCTATTTGCTGTCTGTGTTTCTGTCTGTCTGTGTTTCTGTCTGTCTGTCAGCTTTCTGTGTTTCTGTCTGTCTGTCTGTCTGTGTTTCTGTCTGTCTGTCTCTCTGTCTGTCTGTCTGTCTGTGTTTCTGTCTGTGTTTCTTTCTGTCTGTCTGTCTGTGTTTCTGTCTGTCTGTGTTTCTGTCTGTGTTTCTGTCTGTCTGTCTGTCTGTGTTTCTGTCTGTCTGTCTGTCTGTTACCCGTCTCTCCTCCTTGTGTTTGAAAGATGAGTGAATCTGTGATTTTTAGGGTTTGAGGTCAAATGTCGTCCTGGTTGATGAGTCAGGAAATGACATCATTTCCTGTGGTCTGAGAGAACTTTTATTTAAAATCATCAAAAAGTGACAAGTTTGAGACTAATCACTCTGGTTTCCATGGTAACCACACTTAGATGACAGCATCAGAAGACGCCGACGCCATCGGCCCCTTTGGCTCCGCCCTCCTTCACTCTGATGATTCTGTGATGAAACACCAGCAGTGGGACAGGAAGTGTCAGTGATTGGTCAGAGCAGAGGCAGCGGGAGGCTGTGATTGGCCGGCTGGTTGTTGCCTCCTGCTGTCAGAACAAACTGAAACATCAACGTTATTTAAAAGAATCAAAATGTCGACTTTTAAAAAACCTTCACATATTAACGTTGCTTTCAGATGAAACCTCACCGAGAGTTTTATTTAGTGATTATTTATTATATTACCTCATAATTTTATCTTTTTTTTAATAGTTTGTCATTAAAAGTCGTGTTTTTCATGAAGTGAATCAGATTCAAACACAGTAGTTTGGATTCTGTCTCTAACATCTCCTGAGCTCTGGACTCTGAGGATGAGGAGGACCTGTCACCATGACGATGACGATGATGACGATGATGATGAAGAGCTGACATGTGCTGCTCCGCCGTGAGCTGCTGACGAAGCCTCTTCAGGAAAACAAAGAGCTCCATCTTCTTCTTCTCTTCCACACAGGAAATACCAGCAGCGCAGCACATTAAAATGACAAGACACAGCAGAATTCTCCGTCCTCTCTTGCACAACAGGGGTCAAAGGTCACGAGGCCCAGCACGGCTCTGAATACCACACAAATGAAAAACAGCAGATGGAGCAGCGAGCAGCACATTTATCAACACTCTCCTTCACCGTGTTTCAGCTGAAGCTGCAGCGGCGGCTTCAGACCCACAGGAACCTCGTGCCCTGATGGCAGAGCAGAGGTTTGTTTGACCTTTGAACTTATAGGTTTAACACGCAGCCAGACGGACGCGTTCGTCTCTGTGAGAAGCTCCGCTCGGACTGCGTCTAAATTTATCTGAGACGAGCTGAAAGCCGGTTTTGAGGTCAGGAGGAAAACAGATCCTGTGGGAGCGGAGACGCTGTGAGAGCGATCCACATTCACTCGCTCCTCACACCTCACATCTGAAGCCCTGCGTCTCCATGACGACGGGCCGCGGAGCCAATGAGCTCTGGGTCGAAGACAAAAACAACCAGGACGCTTCGTGAATCTGTTCAGCCTGTTAAACAGCTCCGAGAGGCAGAGCGGGGGCCAGGAATTAGACAGATCCCACTGACTCACAGGGGTTTAGTGTGTCAGTGTGAAGGGAGAGTCGACCTGTTTCAACACGAACACAAACACACACTTTTCTGTGAACCGCAGCAGTTTACAGCAGCTCAGCTCCTCTGAATCATCACACAAATACTTTCTGTTTAACATCACATTCAAATGAATCCCTTCGGATTTTCCGACTGTTGATTGAATGTGATTTTCAGCTCTGAGAAACTGTGCAGGCTGTTTTCTGTCCGTCAGCGAACGTGTGAGCACTTCAGACAGCAGAGGGATCAAAAGTGACATTAAAGCTTCTGAACACAGTTTGTATTAAAGCCCCACGGCAGGTTAATCATGTCTTGATGAGCTCTGCCGGCGTGGGGGGGTCTTCCTATGCAGCTCAAGGTCACGGCAGCTTTAATGAAGGGCAGCAGGAACTCAGAGTGAAATCACGTTTCCTGCAGACTGTCAGTGAAAAGCCTGAACAACAAACACACACTCAGGCTGTTTTCCAATCAAAGCTGCCTCAAACAGAAGCTCAGACACCCCCCCGCTCACGGCCGAGACGTCCTGCGGACTTCCAGTAAACGCTGGATTTGACAGAAGTGAAAGGGAAAGCTGCTTCCTGACTCACACACAAAAATTCCCAGGCGCCACAAGTGAACAAATACATCTGTTTATTAAAAGCACAGAGTGACAAACTGAACACATTCAACTCACATTAGGTCAGAAATCCAGCTGATAACACGAACACAAACACAAACTAAGTGGTTCTGCCGACAGAACAAAGAAGGTGCAGCAGGAACCTTGAAACCTGGAACCAGCCTGAAAACTTCCCAAAGTTCTGGTCGTTTCCAGAGTCCAGCGGCAGTTTCTGCTCACAGGAAGTTGAGCCCGCGGCTTCGATCCAGAGCGAAGATTTGTGCTTCAGTTAAAGGGACATTTCACCAGCAGCAGGCTGGGTGACGGAGGCGTTCACTGCTGGTCAGGAGCCACATGATGCAGCCGCAGGCGGCCGGCGTCCGGATCCAACAGCTGGATCGCTGCAGCCACATGTTGAAGTATCAGGACCACATGTGAACCGGGCGCCGTGTGGCAGCACACGTCCAGCCGCCGGTCACATGATAGGTGTGAGTGATGCAGGCGTGCGTTGGAGTCTGCACACACACTCTGGGTCGGGTCAGCTGAGTGTGTGTGAACTAACAGGTGGAAGCTGCTCGTCTGGGTGTTTTGGAGGAAGATGTCACCTGCTGGATGACAGCTGGGCGACAGCTGCTTGACAGCTGGATGACAGCTGGGTAACAGCTGGGCGACAGCTGGATGACAGCTGGGTAACAGCTGGGTGACAGCTGGATGACAGCTGGGCGACAGCTGCTTGACAGCTGGGTGACAGCTGGATGACAGCTGGATGACAGCTGGGTTGGCACACGATGGGACATTAGAAACGACGGCCACATGTCGGATATTCAGGTGACTCGTTGTAGATTAGCGGTTCAGACGAACAGACCAGATGTGAGCATGTGGTGGCGAGGCGTGCGGACGCTGAAGCTGCACGGTCAGAGGTGGCGGTCACGTTCTGATGGTGCAGCCGCAGACTGCGAAATGAGGCCAGATGATGGAGGTTATCAGTCACATGCAGGATCATGGAAGTCACATGTTGGGATGTCAAAGCAACACGGCAGATCGCGGTCCCGAACGTTAAACTTGGTGGTCACGTGTTTGACGGTGGTAGCCACGTCCTGGGACTTGCTGGGAGGCGGCGGCAGTGGCGGTGGTGGCGGCGGCGGCGGCTCCGGGTTCAGGCGGAGGGCGGAGCAGACTGAGGCAGCTGGTAGAAGCCTTTCTTCCTGGATCTCCTCAGGTAGTCCAGGAGCAGAGCGGCGGCCGCCAGCCCGGCAGCAGCGCAGGTCACCGGGATGACGACGGCGCTGAGATGAGGCGTGAGGCCGGTGCTTCTCTCTGCAGGACAGGAAGGAGGCGACAGCTTCAGATGAAACCAAAACACGGCTTTCTGCTGACACCACATCCTTTTCCCAACTCTTAAAAAAACACCGTCGTTCCAAAACTCAGCTGAGTTTGATTTGGAACGTTTTCAGCTTCGGACAGAAACAGGAGAGAAAACTGGTCCAACTCACCGCGGACGCTGATGCTGAACACCTTGACCTGGTATCCGAGGCCGTTGGTCACGTTGACCTGGTAAAGCCCAGAGTCTCTGGCTGTGACGTTGACCAATAGGAAGGTGCCATTAGGTGAATAAAGCTCCGTCCCATTGGTCAGCTTCTTCAGGACCACGGCCGACGGCGGGGAGCTGATGGTTTGGCAGCAGACGGTGACGTTCTGACCCTCCTGGACCACGGCGGACGGCAGGATGAGGACCGTGGTGTTCCGCGGAGGAGCTGGAAGACAAGAACCTGGATTAAAGTTCCAGCTTCGACAGGAAGAAACTGGTCACATGACCCACACAGAGACACATGATTCTTCATTCATGAAAAGAAAAAACAAACAAAAGGCCTGAAGGTTCGAACATGGAGGCAGTTTTAACAGGAAAGACGTGTTCATGCGTTCTGCTCTGAGAGGGAAACAGCTGGCGGTGCCGTTCTCTGCAGACTGAAGCAGAGAACATTGGAGGAACAACGTTCCTGCTCTGCAGCCGTCCGTCACCTTCTCTTCACTCCTGCTCGTCTCATCACAACAAGGACGTGAAGAGCTGCTGCTGATTTTACTGAGTTATTTTTGTTTTCAGGGTCAGAATCAGTTTTATGTCACTTCCATGATACAATGAAGTTCAGTCTCAGCAAATATGAGAGGAAACGTGGAAATCAGTGACCCTGAATCGTTTGCAACATTAAAACAGACACATTAAAAAGAGCAGCACTGATACAAACAGCTGGTGGATTCATAGTGTTTCAAACTTTTTACTCTCGTCTCCTTTTTAAATGTTGAATCATTTCTGCTCTTTAACATTTGATCTGAATTATTTTAATAAAAACATCTAAATTAAGTTTGTTATCATTATTAGCCGCAAAGTTTTAGTTTGTTTGTTTGTTAGTTTGTTGTTGTGATGAAGAGAGAAGCCGGCACCTCGGACGGTGACGGAGCTGGTGACCTGCTGGGATCCGAACTGGTTGGTGGCTTCACACTGGTAGTGGGCGGAGTCTTCCAGCAGGGCGGAGGAGAGGTTGAAGGACAGCGAGGAGGCGGAGTTGGCCCTCCGAATCTCCACCCCCTCTTTTCTCAGCACCAGCGTGGTGGGCGGAGCTCCGTCTGAGCTGCAGGTGATCGACACCTGCTGACCTTCGTGCACATCCTCACCTGGATCCACTGAGACGGAGGTTCTCCTGGGAGGATCTGAAACACCAGCAGAGAGGAGATCAATCAGAATCCCACATCTGGGATCAACAACACCTTCAACCACCCTGAGCAGCTGGTCTCCAGCCTCCAGCCTGCAGCAC
The DNA here is from genome assembly GCA_029814765.1 of Acanthurus leucopareius. Lineage (NCBI taxonomy): Eukaryota > Metazoa > Chordata > Actinopteri > Acanthuriformes > Acanthuridae > Acanthurus > Acanthurus leucopareius. The sequence continues at coordinate 12,775,163 of JAQMCX010000046.1, forward strand.
AGTGACGGAGCCGCCTGCAGGAATGTGGAGCTTCTTATCTGCAGTTTGCTGACTAAAGGAACAACTTGTTCCAGCGTCTCATTCTTTCTCTGTTACTTTTCAAACACAATCCAGGACTTCCTGAACTGAGCTGATACTGAGTCTGCTGCAGCAAACACATCTGACTGAGCACTTTCTGAAAGTGTGTGACAGCTCAACACTTCCTGCTTCACAACAAAAGCCTGTAAGGAGATGGATCACTCACAGTGGACCTGCAGGGGGACGCTGGTGCTCCTGGACCTCCACACGTCGCCGGCCTCCGTCAGCAGCTCTGCTCTGCAGGTCAGAACCTGCTGATCCTCCTCGACCCGGTGCTGAAGAACAGACGAGACGTTCTGCAAGGAACCGGAGAACCTGAAGGACTCTGACGTCAGCGTTGTGTTCCCAGACAGCCACAGGATCCTCATCTGATTGGCTGAGAAGACGTTGCTGACATCACAGCGAAGGACTGCTTCCTGATCCAGCAGAACAGGACCAGAATCCTCCAGAACCGGGTCAGATGGAAACGCTGGGGAGAAGAGACACAGAGAAGTTACGTGTTTGGACACATGAGAGCGATCAACGCTCCGTCAGGTTCCTGCACGTCTGTCGACGGAGTTCATGCGTTCAGTCGTCACATGACTTTTCTTCTCATTCAGTCTGAAGATGAAACTGATCCAGAGTCAGAGTTGGTCTGAAGCAGCGAGTGGAAGTCTGAGACTCTCCTGCTGCTCGTGTCTGCGGGGGAGGTTTTCACTCTGTGTGAGTGTGGGAATGTGCAGGGGGGTGTTTGGCTCCTTCTCCTCTGTTGTGTCACTTCCTGTCAGTCAGAGCGTTGGAGTTTGTCCTCCTCAGCTGGAGGAGGGACAGATTGGCATTGGGAGTCTTCCTGCTCTCTGTAAAGAAGACTGAAGCTGTTTGATCTCTGACCAACAGTCATAAATCTGTGCGAACATGCAGCAGCGCAGCAAGTCTGAACCTGCCGAGACGCTCAGGAACATCTCAGTTTCTCCTGATGCTCCACGTCTGGACTGAGAGCAGACGAGTGCAGAATCACACGGCCTGCAGATCAATGAAAATCAAACTTTCTCCACATTTATCAAGTGTTCTAAGGTTGAGCATGAACTAATATCTTCAGCACCCAGAGACATGATGCGACCCCACAGAACAAACGTGGACGAGGCCTGATCAGAAGATCCTGAGGCTCTTCCTGTTGTTGCTGATTCAGTGTTCCAAGTTCGGATCAGCTGATCGTTGGGGACATGAAACTTCACGACTTTGACTCTGAGACTAAACTTTGGGGAACAGAAAGAAGAGGAGGACGAGGAGGGACGACAGCGAGACACTCGTGTTTAGTTTTTTTCATGTTAGACCTTTGAATGACCTTTGATGACCATATTTGGGTGAGGGGGCGGAGCTTGGGAGCAGCGACGGGCGGATCTGACCACAGAGAACCACAGACACAGTTGTTCTGTCTGTTTTTGTAGAAGCTTCGTAGGGTTCGTCTCTGAGCAGTCTGCTGTCTGTCTCCGCTGAGTCTCTGATTAAGAGAAAACACCTGAAATGATCTTTGATGAGAGTCCTCATGCCCCTCCCCCACCTCCACACCTTCACACACAGGTGAGACCTTACAGATCTGAATCATGTGACTGACGGGTTTCTCTCTGCTAACGATGCCGGGGTGAGGACAAGTTTACTCCACTTCTACTCTATGATTTCTGTATAAAAGCCACATCAGGCTGTTTGTTAACCTGCAGACCTGCAGTCAGCAGATCAGTCAGGGTTCGTCGTCACTGCAGAAGGTGGAACGTTAACGAGATCAATTAGAGTCAAATTCATTCTACTAACAAAGAGTTGTGGATTTTATTTTGGTGGTTTAAACTCGTCTCTTCTTTCTGAGTCTTTTATTTTATGAGCTCTGGAGCTGTGACAGAGTTTTTGTCGGCTTCATTAACTGAAGTCCGACCTTGCTGACCTCGTGTTGCTGCAGAGACGAGTTTCCTTCCATGTTTCAGCCACTTGTTTTCATCCAAAACACGTCGTATCAGTTCACAGTCCGAACAACAATCAGCGAGCGAGTCTCTGTGAGTCTCTGTGAGTCACTGAGATATTTGAGATGTTTTCTGCTCAGTTTCATGGGACACGTCTGCAGGTGAAGGTATGGTGGCTCAGAGAGTTCAAACAATAAACATTTTTATCCTTTTTTGCAACACAAACTCAACATTTGGCTGCAAATAAAGAACACAAGCATATTATGAAACATCCACTTTAACAACATAAAGGCAGGACTTCACTCATGATTTATCAAATAACTGCAAAGTTTTTAAAGACAACATGGTTCATTCACATATGAAGACTCGCATGTAAATGAACTGGTTTGGCAGCTCGTTACCTGATTAATTTGAGGGAATTTGCAGAACAAAAACTGTCTGTTTATATTGAAAAGAATCCTGTATTTTTGTCTCTTTGCTTTCAATCAGACTTCTTCAGTACACTGGATATCCAACATGAAACTCAGGTGTTACCTACACTAATAAAGGAGGACTGTTTCTGAACCTGAACAGACCTGTGTTTGAGCACAGACACACCTGGGCTCAGATGAAAACACTCACTATGAGTGAAGGAAGGATTATTTACTTGTTTCATCAAACGGTTTGAAGACCCAGATGAAGGTTTGAGTTGTTGTGAAGATAACGGGGGTTGTAAACATGGAAACAAAGACCTGGTTTCAGGTGTCTCAGGTGTCTCAGGTGTGTCAGACTCACAGTAGATGTGGACCGAAGTGTTTCCAGTCCTGATGACAGAGTCACACTCGGCCTCACAGCTGTATCCTCCCTCATCATCGAGGTCCAGGTCCTGAAGGTGGAGCAGGGACAGTCCATCCTGCGGCTGCTCCCTCTGGAGAGCACTCTGGTTCTGGTCCGTCCTCCTCCAGGTGAGGGTGGGGGGGTGGAGACATCCAGAGGCTCTGCAGGTCAGGACCAGACCTGAACCTCGCTCTGCTGCTGAGACCTGAGGGCTCAGCTGCAGCTGCAGAGGGTGAGCTGAAAGAATTCAACAGAAACATGAAAAATGGGCTGATGAGGTTCTTCAGAGAGAACAGACGCTCGTCTGCATAGAAGGACAGAAGATAATGATGACAGCAGACGTTTCACACACAGGAAGAAACCTCCATGTTTACATGAGTGTGTCAGACAACAGCAGGTCGTCTGTGACTGAAACATAAAAAGGCTAAACATGGATCAGACAGCAGAGATGAAGGTCACGACCTCCTCCTCCTCATCATCATCGTGTGCTGCAGATCTTTGGGGTTGGACTGGACAATAAAACAACAAGGATAATTATTACAGAATAACTTTCCCTTGATAGAAATATACACGGAATGTATATCTGTACATATCGGATACTGAAAAGCTGGTTATGCAAACTCAGATATTCTGTTTCCTCCCTTTCAGAATAAAAGTGGCCTCGTGCAGACAGGAAGGAGCAGCACACCTGCTAATGTTTGAGCTGCTGCAGCTGTGCACATCTGTACGTCAACGACGGCGTCACATCTGTCAGGCTCAACTCACTGACAGGAAGTAAAGAACATTTTAAACCAAAATTAAAAGGAGGAACATTTAAGATCGATTAGATTTATGTTGCGATACATTTATTATCTGTTTTTCCACGCCGCCCAGCCCTTCGCCCACCTGTCGGTTACCTGCACATGATGCTTCGTCTGCTCGGCAAAGTTTAGCAGAAACTAATATTTCAAACTCATCATCATGATTTTAAACTTAAAGCTGAATGTTTAGGACGGATCATCAAACTGTGAGGAAGCCAAAAACAGAGAAACTGAGGTGGAAACTTCAGAGGTACCTGTGACGGAGACGGAGCTGGTCACCAGCTGGGATCCGTACTGGTTGGAGGCCTCACACTCGTAGCGGGCGGAGTCTTCAAGCCGGGCAGATGGCAGTGTGAAGGAGAGCGTGGAGGAGGAGGTTCTGTCAGTCCTCTGAAGCTCCACCCCTTCCTTCTTCAGCACCAGCTCTGTGGGCGGGGCTCCATCTGAACGACAGGTAAAGTTCACCTGCTGACCCTCCACCACTTCCACACCTGGATTCACTGTGAGGGAGGTGTTGGTGGGCGGAGCTGTGCAAAGGGGAAAAACAGGTGCGTCAGAGACAGCAAGGAGACGACCAGGAGACAAAGAGGAGCCACAAGGAGACAAAGAGGAGCCACCAGGAGACAAAGAGGAGCCACCAGGAGACAAAGAGGAGCCACCCTCACCGTGAACGGTGACCTGCACCGATGCCGTCCGCCTCCCTTCGCTGTTTTGGGCCTCGCAGTCGTAGCGTCCGGCCTCAGACAGACTCACGGCTGCCCACTGCAGCTGACGGCCTCGGCCCCGCGGCACGGAGCCTCCGGCCTCCGTCCTGAAGCTCCAGGTGACGGTGGGCTCGGGGTTTCCCTCCACAGAACAGGTGAGAGTGAGCGGAGAGTCGGCCATCACCTGCACAGAGTCCGGTGTTGCCGTGACAACAGGAGCATCTAAAGAGGAGAGGAGGAGTCAGATGTGACCTGAAAGCAACCAGCCTGAGTGAGCGGTGAAGGACGTTACTGACATGAACATGACCTCTGACCTGAGGTCAGTTC
>JAQMCX010000046.1:12808979-12830362 GCA_029814765.1 Acanthurus leucopareius
CCCCCCCCCCCCCCCCCCCCCCCCCCCCCCCCCCCCCCCCCCCCCCCCCCCCCCCCCCCCCCCCCCCCCCCACAGGTTCCACCTGTTCTCACTGTCTATCTGTCTCACTGGTTTCCTGTCACACTGGTCACAGTGATTCTGTCCAATCAGAGATCTGAAAAGTGAAACTCGAAGCGTCTCAGAGGTTCAGAGTTGATTCCAGCTCGTCGGCGGAGTTTAAAGCGACTGTGACCGTCGGCGACTCCGCCGCAGCTCGTCACTGTTTATCTGTTGTTCTTCTGGGTCTTTACACCTGATCACATGTCAGCTTCCTGCGGCAGCAGGTTTCCACGGCTGTTACAAGCTGATCGCTAAAGCTGATTATCAACTGACTGACGAGATAGAAAAGTAATTTGCAGCTGCTCTGGTAACTGATTAACTCTTTAAATCAAGTTACAAATCAAAAGAACTTTCTTGGAATGAGGCAGTCTGGCTCTGAACGCCGCTGCTCGTTAGAAAAACATCTGTGAAAACCAGCTGACGTCTTTTTTCTCTGACAGCCAATCAGCTTTGACACACTGACGCTGAAACGTCCAGCACACGGAGATCTTCTTCAGTAAAGGAACCGGTGTCAGTGTGAAACATCACAGGATTCCTGATCAATAAAACTGTTGAAATGGGATCAACTGTGACAGATTACAGAAACATTTTCATGTGATTTACATCAAATCACAGCTTCTCTCTTCTGACTCGAGCCTGAACTCAACAAACAGGAAAAAACTGGGCTGCTGTGTTTTGTTGTCCCAGTCGGGTCGAAGACGCCGTGAGCTCATCAACACGACACACTCTCATGATGTGCAGCCGCATCGACACACACAAACACAACACGCAAACACAACACACAAACACAACACACAAACACAACACACAAACACAACACACAAACACAACATGCAAACAACAGAGTTCACTGGAAGCTAAACTTTCTCAGTGGCCTCAGTTTTCCAGGTGCAGCAAAAGGTGGTGTGAGGTCGGATCAGGAAGCTCCAGTGCAGGTGGAGCGAGGTGAGAAGGTGTCGCTTACAGAGGATCTGTCATGGTGTGTGTGTGTGTGTGAGAGGGAGCATCTGATACGGATGAACCTCAGTTCTCCACATGTTCATGTCAGCCACAGGCTCCATCTGTGACTCTGCATGCAGGTGGTTTCACTCACTTTTCGTAGAGGAACTCGTCGTCGGTGCAGAAGTAGTGAGTGTTGGCGGTGCTCTTGGGTTTGCTGCGTAACGTGGCGAAGTACAGGCGCTCTGTCAGAGACACACACACACACACACACACACACACCGTCAGGGTGAGAAAGATCACATGAAAACATGCTGAAGACTGATTCTGTCAGACAGGAACCTCCGACTGCAGCAGATGATGATTCCATCTTAAAACACAATGATTCACATGTTTGGTTTGTTTACAAATGACCTGAACGTCCCTCCTGTTCTGAAGGGACTGGTGTAATTGCTGGAAACCAAAGTTTGTGACAAACACCAACACAAACTCTTCACTCATCCCAAAAAGCAGACTGACACTGAGACAGAACATCAGACAGACAGATCTTTGTTCCTGATGAAAACACTTGCTGACTTCCTGTTTACACCTTCTCAGAGTCCGTAACCATGGTGACCTGATGCACAGAAAGTCTGGGAGTCTTTGGAAACAAGACAGTTCATATGACAGACTCAGCGATATCTGTCCTTCATTTCTTTAACTTATTTATTTAACTTGATGCTTTTACAGATTAAAAACAACCTTTTTTAAAGGCTCAGCAGCTAATTTGAAAACCTTTTTTAAAACATTTCAAACGACCCTTTTGTCACTCCGTCACCGTCAGTAAAGTTTAACTTTAACAAACTGCATTTAAAATCACTTTTCTTTAACACTTTTTTACTTTTTCAGATTGTCAATGAACATTTTATAAAGTCACTTCATAAAGTGTTCAATATTTTTCTTATTTTAACTCTTTAAAGTTACTTTTAATAAACTCTGAATTTCTCCGTAAACTCCTTTTAAAGTCACTCAGAGTGTTTTCAAAGTTAGCTTCCTTCATGTCTAACTTTTTGAAGTTTTCTTGGATAAACTCTTCAGCTTTTCCTTTTTTAAACTCTTTTAAAGTCACCTTTGATGAACTGCGCGGCTCCCAGCAGCTCGCCGTCCTCCGTCATCCCGAACAGGGCGGACAGCACCGGGGAGTGCCGCACTCCCTCCACCGTCATGGATCCGTCTACTTCCTGGCCTCCTCACCTCCTCCGGCTAACGTCAGAAACTTTTTGAACTGCTAACAGTTAGCCGTGAGCAGGCTAACAGCAGAGCTAGCTGGCGGCGGAGCAGAGTCTAATAAAAGTTCAAAACTTTCTCCTCACTTTCCCATCAGTCCCTGCGCCTGATATCTGCTCGCGGGGGATTTGTTTTCTACCGTTTCCGTCGTTTGGTTTCCTTCTTTCCACATTTTCGCGTTAGCATGTTAGCATGTTAGCTCGTTGGCATCGCAACGGCTTGACGACGCTCCGAGAGTCTGAAACTCTGATTGACCAAATCCCTCTTTAAGAAACGTTACCGTGGCAACGGGGGCCGCGCCCATCGTCGCCACAGCCAATCAGCAAACAGGACAGACTGCGCTGCCTTCACGGTCCGCCGGGAAACACGATAAACGAGCCTTTACCGAGAGGAACAAACGCGTTTAAATCACCGTCTGAACCAAAGTGCGCGTTTTAAACCGAAGACTCGGGCTGAAAACGATCCTGCGTGTTTCCTTCACAGGTAAAACAGCTTCAAACCGGTAAACACGACCGGAAAAGGTTAAAAAAAGCTCCTTGTTTTCAACCTTCAGACCCACAGAAGCGTGCGAAATGTCTCAGTGAGCTGAGACGAAACACGCCGGTGTCACGGGTCACTCAGCTGTGTGTGAGGAGGAATCAAGGTGACCCACACCTGACTTTCTCACCTCCATGACGTCACTGAATAAAGCTGTCTCATGAGCCGCTGCAGGTGATCAGACAGGTGATGTCACTTTAATATCAGAGCTGAATGGAATTTATATTTATGTGTCACATTTTCTGTCTGTTCTCTTGAGAATACTACACATCATAATTTTATTTTTATTTATTTTTCCTTTTTGTAGTTTCTCAACATTAAACTCATATTTTAAACTTGATTTCTGAAACTATTTGTTTACAAAAGTTTTGTGCTCTTAAAGGTGAAAATTGAAAGTCACTGGCAGCTTCAATGGTTCAGATTTGTGAGTTGATGGTTTGTTCCCTGAGTCTTGACTTCAGGCTCTACAGCTCAGTCCGGATGTTCTCCATCGTTCGCAGCAGTTTGGTGAAGTAACTCCACCTGTTCTCAGGTGTGCTGAAACAAGACGACACCTGCCGACTCAGAGCAAGATGCTCCGCTGCTCTTTGTTTTGTTTTGTCTCGACCTCTTAACACCTGAGCAGATCCGACCTCATGACAGCAGCTCTGGGACCCTCAGGGAACCAGGTGAAAGGTGTTGGAAGCAGGTGAAATAATCCAACCTGATTGGCTGATTTTAAGACCTGAGAGTGTTATGGTTACTGTGAGCTCGCAGGTTTGAAACCGAGGCAAGTCCTCTGTTTGTGTCATGCTGATGATGTCACACTCACCTGCAATCAGAGAGATCCACACACGGTTTGGAGCCGGCCCCAGTCCGGGTCCCTGTCCTGGACCTGGACCTGGACCTGGTCCTGGTCCTGGTCCTGGTTGGAGGATCCGCGGGCCGTCCTGGTGCGTCCGCCAGGCCCCGGCGTCCGCCATGCTGCAGGGCTGCGAGCAGACTGCGGGGCCGCAGCTGGGCTGAGCTGAGGAGGTGTCAGGTGACCCGGATCAGGTTGCTCCTGGTTCCAGAGGGGACAGAGGTGTGAGTTTACAGCCTCCTCAGGTTTCAACACACATTCAGGTCTGAGCTGGACTTCCTGCTGTACACACTGTACACCAGCTCACCTGCTGCAGGCGACTTAAAGAGGTTAGAAGGACAAATCGACACAACAGCTGCCGATGACATCATGGAAACAGAACCGGGACCACAGGAAGCCGGAGCAGACCGCCTGACCTCGCCGAGACCGAGACCTGTTGGACTCAGATCTTCACTGTTGTTTAGTTTCTCAAACTTCTGAGCTGAAGTCAGAATATCGATTCGAAACATGAAGATCAACTTTCCAAGTGAAGCTGACAGACAAATGAAAATGTCTTCTGGGAAAAAAGTCGCCTTCAGTTTCTGATGTTTGCGACGCTTCGTTAGTGTCTTTGTGCAAAAGTCTCACCTCAGTGAATCAGTGATGCCACAGCACAGAAACTGTTTTCTTACATTAAGTACTGCGTTTAAAAATCCATTACAAGTACAAAAGTAGAAATACTCCTCATACAGAATCGTTCATTTCAGAAAAACACATGTAACCAGATTATAACTCGAGATGCTTTAATGTTTTTATTTAATTCTTTAAGGTTGATTATATTTGTGTTGAAAACTAAAGCTGCAAAGTAACTGAAGCTGCAAAGTTACAGGTCGTGTACAGTAATACTCTCTAAGATGTAATCGAGTACAAGTACAGCGTAATATAAAATATAAGCTCAAGTACAGGTACCTTAAAATTGTACTTAAGAGTACTTGTGTAGATGTACTCAGTTGTTCCCCATCTGTGAGAAACGCAGATTGAAGGTGAGAAGGTGGTTGGACGTTGCAGACAGACTCCACACACACACACACCTGTGCTGATGTTCATCCACAAAACATCTGGACGTGATCAACTTCACTTGAAAAAGTCCTTTCATGCATTTTTCTGTCTCTGATCTCCTGATGAACCTCAGACTCACCTGTCAGGTGTCCAACAGCTCCTCCTCTCACCGAACACACTGACAGTGCAAAGTGCTGCTGGCGCCCTCTAGGGGCTGAAAGGTTCATCACAGTAGCAGCTCATGAGCACATCCTCGCCTGTCTGGTGACACCTGAACATACCATTCAAGGGTTTGGACGCACCGCAGGTGATGTGATGCTCAGGTGAGTCAACAGATTATGAAGATCAAAAGTGTTAAAAACTGAGCAGACTTCCTGCTGATGAGGTCAAAGGTCAGGAAGAAGCCAGTCAGGCACCTGAGTTGAGTTTGATCACGATAACAACACTTTGCATTTAAGGGTCATTCTGCAGATTTTACACATGAAGCTCACAGATGATGTCACAGTGATGTCATCATCTGTGAGCTATGGACACTATCCTGAGGCATTATGGGAAATGCAGGATGCAGCGTCTCATATCAGGTGTTTCTGTCCGGAGAGACCGGTGGAGTGAACAGAGTCGGACACAGAGTGAATGTTGGAAACCGTTTTATTCATTTATTATTTAAGAAACACCCTGAGAGACAGAAGCTGAGAGGGTCGGCCATGACGGAGCAGCTACCGAGTCCAGTACAGAGAGGAGAGTGTGTGTGTTCTGTGTGTGTGTTCGGTGTGTGTTCGGTGTGTGTTCGGTGTGTGATCAGTGTGTGATCAGTGTGTGATCAGTGTGTGATCAGTGTGTGTTCAGTGTGTGTTCAGTGTGTGTTCAGTGTGTGTGGCTACAGGTTCGGGTTAGTCGCTCCTGATCCTTCACACTCGATGATGTAGGTGACGTTGCTGCTCAGCTCGTCCTCAGACTTTGTTATTGTGAACTTTGCCTGAAAATAGAGAAAGAAACATGAAGAATTGGTGAAAAACTGACGTAAAAGTCTGAAAACGATCAAACGCTGCATAAAAAAGAGTTAAAACAGAATAAATTCACCTGAACACAGAAAAGAGACCAGATATTTGACATTAAAACTGAAGAACTTCACTGTTTCTGTAATAAATGAGTTGATGAGAAGCAGCTTGGAGCAGCAGCTCGTTCTCCGCTGTGTTCCTCAGTTTTTACAAACTCAAACATTTGAGAAGTGACAATAAGAACTGAATTCCTCTGTGTTCTGTTTGAAACACGACATCATGAAGCTTCATAAAGTTTCGTAAAGCTTCGTAAAGCCTCATAAAGGTATGTAAAGCTGCTTAAACCTCCGTTAAGTTGCGTAAAGCTTCATAAAGTTGCATAAAGCTTCATAAAGTTGCATAAAGCTTCATAAAGTTGCGCAAAGCCTTGTAAAGCTTCGTAAAGCCCTGTAAAGCCTCATAAAGGTATGTAAAGCTGCTTAAACCTACGTAAAGTTTCGTAAAATTGTGTAAAGCTTCGTAAAGTGGCATAAAGTTTCGTTAAGTTGCGTTGAGCTTTTTAAAGCTTCGTAAAGCCTCATAACGGTACGTAAAGCTGCTTAAACCCCCGTAAAGTTTCGTAAAGTTGTTTAAAGCTTCGTAAAGCATTGTGAAGTGGCATAAAGTTTCGTTAAGTTGCGTTAAGCCTTGTAAAGCTTAAGGCTTTACAAGGCTTTACAAAGCTTTACACGACTTTATGAAGTTTTACAGAGGTTACAGCCTCGTAAAGCTTTGTAAAGCCTTTTAAAGGCGCGCAAAGCTGCGTAAAGTTGTGTTAAGCTTCTTAAAGCTGCGTAAAGCATCTTAACGTTGCGTAAACCTTCGTAAAGCCTCGTAGAGCTGTGTACAGCTTCGTTAAGTTGCGTTAAGCTTTGTAAAGCTTTGTAAAGCAGGTGAGCAGGTCACTCATCTCCATCATCTTCATCGATCTGACAGCCACGCCGGTGTAACGACTCGTCAGATCGCGGCGCAGTTTGACTCAGTTCGTCTCGGCTGAGCTCGTGTCCCGACGAGTCGCTGTAGCTTCCTGTTTGTGCTTCAGAGTCCTGTAGTTGTTGATGTGGCGATAAACTGTCAACCAACTACAGTTTGATGAAGCTTCCCTCAACTCATGAGGTCACATCCTTCATCCATCCACGAGTTCACAGAGAGGTGAGTCTCCTCTCACCTGCCTGCTTACCTGTACACTGATCCAATCAGAACCTCCTAGAACTTTCCTGCTCTGACTGAAACGTGTTGCTGACATTCACAACGAACATGAAGCCCTGAAAGTCTCTGACCTGCGTCAGCTGCTCTGCGATGTGGATGGCCGTCTGCGTGTGCAGCGTCACGGCGCCTGTTCGGATCCGAGACGTTCCCTTCGCCAACGCCATGAAGATGATGAGCTGAGGAGGAAGAGAAGGTCAGACTGATTTGAGTTCAGGATTCAAACGGTTTCTGTGATCTCTGAAGACTCAGGTGTGTGTCTCACCTGGTCCTGCAGGAACTCATCCACACAGCCGTTGTGTCTGATGTTTCTCAGCAACATCTCAGCAGCTTCGATACCTATTTTGTCTGCATACACACCTGAAACACACACACACACACACACACACACACACACACACACACAGGAGTCAGGATACAAGTGTGCGTTCATGTTAGTGAGGTGGCTGCACTCTGCTTGGCTCTCTGAGTGTCAGACACACCTGACTCAGGTGTTCCAGACTCCATTACAGAATGATCTCATTTACAGTTTTCTTTGATGTGTCTGCTGTGAAGGTTTGACTGATGACTCTCACTGATCTGAATCTCTGCGTTGACTGAAATGACTGTCTGCACTGTAACCACGGCAACAGACACCAACGACTGATGGAAACGCATCGTGAAGAGCGCAGAGACCTGAGCCTCGCTTTGATTTTTCAGTGGACAAGCAGCTGCAGAAACGAGTGTTTTTTTACACAGAGTTTGGTGAGCTCACCTTTCTTCCCCAGAGCCGAACCTGCAAACACGCAACCTGTCGACGACTCAGCAATGATTCTGAAACACAGAAAGGAAACGGACCAATCACAGAGTTGCAGCTGATGACATGCCACGCGTTCATGACAGCGGCTGTGACGTCAGCCAGTGGGCGGGGCTTACATGATTCCGTTGCCGTTCCCACAGGCCTTTTCCTTCTCCTGCAGCGGCTGGATGTTGATGTAGAGCTCTTTGATTTCCTTCCTGATGGTTCGGACGGCAGCAGTCGACATGTCTTTAGCCAGCTGAACACACACACACACACACACGCGCACACACAGAGTCACAGCCTGCAGACATGATGTCAGCCAGACAGGTGAGGAGCACCTGATGACGTTTCACACACGTTCATGAAAAAACCTCTAATTAATGAAATAAGGGGATTTTGGTGTCAAACATGTTTGTTTTTGGAGATTGAGGAGTTTTTCTGACAGAGCAGCTTTCACTGATCAGCTGACTCCAGTTTAACGTTACTGAACCCACCATCAGCCAATCAGAGCCAAGAGACACTGTGACATCACTCTCATCATCACCATCAAGTGAGAGAAAGAAACTTGAGCATGAAGGAATAAATTCAAGACAAACGTGGAGAAACTAAAGTGAAAGCAGAGTCGGAGACGATATCAGATTTTTTTTAAATACACAAATAAATAAAAATAGTTTTAATTATTTTACTGTTTGTTTTAAAAACATCGTGTCATGTTTAAGGATTATTCTCCATTAAATGCATCTTTTTTGTTGCAGTGAATAAAAATAGGTTGATTCATATTAACTGGATTTTATCGTGACGTCCTTGAATGTGTCCCATGATGTTTCAAGGATTTCCAGGACCGTCGCAGACTTCATGTTCATGTGTCTGCGACCGGTCAGTAAACCGCCATGATGACATCACTTCCTGTCGCCTGCGTTGTGTGAATGCAGTGTGACTTTACTTTGAAGGGCAGGACTCCGGCGACGAACGCTCGGCCGTAGATCTTGGTGATGTTTCCTCGCTCCGTCATGGTGACGGGCTGCAGCTCTTTGACCGGGTTCACCGTCGCCATCACCTCGCCTCCACCTTTAGGGTAGTAGCCCCTGCCACACACAAACACACAGTCACACACACACACACACTCACCGACACCGGTACACACTGTTTCTACTGACTGACTGAAAGAAAAACTGACCTCATTCTGATGTCGCAGTCGAAATGGACTCCAAACTTCTCTACGATTGGCTTAAACACCTGAGGCACAAAAAGGACCAGTTAAACCAGTTTGACTGAGCATAACTCCATCATTCCATCTGTTTGAACTGCGTGCGTGTGTGAGTGTGTGTGTGTGTGTGTGTGTGTGTGTGTGTGTGTGTGCAGTTGTTTCCACTGTCAGACCTTGACCGTGTAGTCGATCTGAGGAGCCATTTCTGCGTTGGTTCCTCCCTTCAGACAGAGCTGTGAGGAGGCGTCAGCGAACAGAGTGCAGGGCAGAGCTACTTGCAGCAGCAGACACACACTCCTGACACACACACACACACACACACACACACAACCAAAAAAATCTGTCAATGAAACACGTCCACTGGTTTTTTCAAACTGTTTCGTACTTAAAATCTTGAATATTAGAGGAGATTTTTGATTTGACTTAAAAAAATATCGGGGTGATGTATAGCAACAGACAGGCAGACAGACAGGCAGACAGACAGGCAGACAGACAGGCAGACAGACAGGCAGACAGACAGACAGGCAGACAGGCAGACTCACCCTGCTGTTTGTGTGTCAGCTGTGTGGTTACCAGATCGAATCTTCCCTGGAGTCAGACTGATGTCAGTGGAGCCGATGGAGGCTCCCTGCAGGCTGCCAGAACACAGATCTGAGACCAGCTGCAGGCCGCTCAGGTGCTGCGGTCTGCAGACACACACACACACACACACACACACACACACACACACACACAGTGATGATAAATGTTGGGTTATCAGGCCTCACTGTGTTTTATAGTCATTAGGGTTTTTTTCTTCATGGAGACATTTACACTTGTAATTTACAGAGAATCCTGAGCTGAAATCCTCAGAAGTCCCTTCGGAAAAGACACAATTCTGTCCTGATTTTAACTTCTTGGCAAAGAAGCCTGGAAGAAAAACATGATTCCTACATTTTGAGATACTTAAAAGTCTTTTGGTGAATTCGGCACAGAGGTTTTTCTCCCTGCACCAACTTTCAGTCGGTACATTAGAACAACAGGACTGATCCGAGCTGCTTGATGACGCAGCTCCCTCAGTTTCTGGAAGAAAGACTGCGGCAGAAAACCAACGCAGTTGTTTTAAACACTGTGTTGAAAATTCATTCGTTCACCAGCCTCAGCATGGAAGAGGCTGCTGTGAAAGTTACATGTGCATGTGGACAGTCAGACAGTTTTATCTGAGCATATCTGAGCTCAGGCTGCTCGGCTCTTTCTGCCCGGACAAAGTTTCCCCTCAGCATCCGGAGGAACCGGGGGGCTGTGAGCCCGCAGGCGGACCGGCCGAGCGGGTCCGGTGGGAAGGACTGGAGGCACATGTCGGTTTAATTACATAAACACATCATATAAGTTTCTAATCGAAGAGGCATTATCAATGAGAGAACATGCACTTTGTTTTAATGCTAATTTCTGTGAACTTCGACGACCTAACTTCAATGAATAGGCTAACATTAGCCTGCTAGCCAGCGGGCTGCTAACTCACCGGAGCCCCGGGCTGCTTCTGCCGGCCCGGATTTTGGTGATTTTGATGGCAGAGCCGGTGATGCAGCTGAGCGCCGCGGAGAGTCTCAGGATCTGTCCGCCCTGCAGAGAACCGATAACGGAGGGAGAGAACATCGGTCAGCACCGGCTGCGCAGCGCCGCACTCAGCGCTGTTAGCTTTGTGTTAGCATGTAGCAGCGTGGAGCAAACAGCTCCTTTCTTTCCTCCTGAGAGCAAAGTGCGGGTACTCACTCCCTCCATCACGCTGCCGTCGATCTCCACCGCCGCGGACTCCATCTTCTCCCGAAACACAAAGCTCACGGTAGCACAGAAACGTTCCCGCTGGTCTGCAGCCTCCGGCGCTTCTCCTGCTCTGTTTGTGATTCTTCTTCGTCTTCTGCAACTTCTCTCCGTCAAGGGCCGCGGAATACATGCAGCTACTTCCGGTCGATTTCAAAACAAAAGTGTTGTTATGTTTGCAGGAGTACAAAGGGTTGACGAATTATTCTTGTCATGGTCAGATTATTATTTAATAGTTATTTCTAAGTTTTAATAAGTCTCAGTGTGTTTTTAAATCTATGTTTATTACACTAATTTACAGGTAAAAGTTTCAAAAGATTTGTTTTTACTTACTTTAAATGCCCTTCACATAAAACTAAAAGGGTACAAAAGCAAAAAAAAAAGATATATTTTTTAAAAATTACATCGTTAGAACTATAAGGATGATTGAATATTTTAATATCCTGCACAATCTGTAGAGATATATTTTGTCTCCATCATAATGTAACATACCAGTTTTAAATATTGATTGTTTTTGTTGTGTATTATGTGCAACTGTTTGTGTGTGGATACTTGTTCACATTTGTGTGTTAAATTAAATTTATCGCACGGATCTTCCCTGTTTCAAAACTTTATCTTTAAACAATGCATCTCTTATTTTAAACACCACTTCCGCTGTTACCACGATGTTTCAGAGAACTTTATCCATCCAGTAGTTCGGTTGTGTCGCCCCCTGCAGGCCGCATGGAGAAGTACGAGCCTTTCAGAGGATGCTGAGGGAACCGCAGAGTCACGGAGGAGTCGGAGCCAAAAAACAGAACAGCCACTGAACAAACTTAAAGATTTTCACTGAAAATTAACTAATTTCCCTGCAAACTGTGTTTTTACGGAGCAAGTCAGAATAGAATAGAAGAAATAATATTTATATAATATAAAGTATCTTGTTCTTTATATTTAAAATACAGTTTTCTTTATTTAATTGTAAATTTATATAAAGTAGGACAAGATAAAAAAAAAAAGTAGAGTTCCTGTTTTTCAGTGTTACTTTTTAGAGTTTTTATGAAAATCGATTAAATAAAAACCAGCCAGTCAATTAAGTTACACGAATTAAACGAAAAGAAATCAATAGATAGAAATCGATCACTTTGTAAAGAATCCGATAGTTTTCAAACAGCAGCTGTTTCCATCCACCAGGTGGCGCTAACGCCACCCTTATTAAAGCCAGCCGTCTGAAACTCCACAGGAAAGTAAAAAGGCGCGCGGTGATTGGCTGCTGAGAGGGGCGTGCAGCAGTGACGTCAGCGCATCCGCAGCAACAGAGAAGAAAGATGGCGGCGGTGACCAGAGGCTCCTTCACTGTGTTCAGACGGCTGGTGAGAAAAAACTAAGTTTTACCTGCAAACTTTGAATGTTTCATCTTTCTCTCTGTTTGTTTGTGCTGCCGACGTGACCCTCACGCTGACGTCATCACGTCACCCGGTCAGGTTAGCCGTCCCGTTAGCTGCTGTAACTTCTGCCCACAACATTCACTGCTAACGCTCACCGGATGAAGTTCAGCAGAGGCAGCAACCGGCTGCTGACCGACCGACAGCCGGTTACCGGTTACCTGTTCACCGCTAACCGGTGAGGTAGCATGCACGCGCGGTTAGCTTCTGTTAGCATCCCACAGGTGAAGGAGTCAGACTGCTAACAGCTAACAGCTAACAGCTAACAGGCTGCTGATGGCTGAGGACACAACCGGAGGGTCTGACCGGCGGTGCTCTGACCTCAGCGGCGGGAGCTCAGAGGGAGAGGGCCTCTGGAGCTCCGTGTCGGTGAAGATGAGGATCACTGAGGAAGTTATCGATCTTTGATTAGATAAAAGTAGAAAATCAGAAAGGTGGTAAAGATCTCAGGTGACAGAAAGAGTGTTAATGATGAGTCAGGTCCTTCAGGTGAGCGAGGAGGAAAGAGGAGAGAAACTGAGAGACTGAGAGAAGTCTGGTGATCACACACACTCACATACACACTCACACTCACACACACACACACACACTCGGTGGTTGATGTTGCTCATTACCAACCCTGCTGTGCAGTAATCTGACTCTGTTTCACCTTTCATCAGGTGAAAATACCTTTTTTTAAACATCTACATAAAAACAGACTCTCAGGCTTCAGTCCTCGTCGGTGTGTTTTGTTGAACGTGATGTTCACACACGCTGGCGTTCCTCAAGGCGCCTGCTGAGTGTGATAACACGGAACTGTTCCACCTGAGTTCACCTGCAGAGCCATCCAGGTGACGTGTACCTGTCGTCTCTGTCTGTCTGTCTGTCTGTCTGTCTGTCTGTCTGTCAGCTCAGTCAGCAGTACCGCCGCCGATGTTTCCGGCTGCAGAGCTGCAGGTCTGACAGAAGTCTGCAGCCGCTCGCCTTCAGATGTGACAGAAACCTTCAGATGCTCTGCAGCCGGCCGCTGCACACCGCCGCCGGTGAGTCCAGACCAGCAGGAACCAAAACCTGCTCGTGGTCTCGATTATTTACGGTGTTTGTTTTCTGCAAAGCTTTGATGTTTCCAGAGTTTTGAGGAGTTTAATCAGCAGGTGATGCTCCTGTGCTTCCTCCTGCAGTGAGTCGAGGACCCGTCCTCCAGTTCAAACTGTCCGACATCGGAGAGGGAATCATGGAGGTGACGGTGAAGGAGTGGTACGTAGCTCGGACGCCACCGGAGGCCGATAAGACGCTGTTCATAGTCTGCTGTGTGTCTTCTCTCCGTCTCCTGACGAGTGATGCGTTCATGTCTCGCAGGTACGTGAAGGAGGGAGACAAGGTGTCTCAGTTCGACAGCATCTGTGAGGTTCAGAGCGACAAGGCGTCGGTCACCATCACCAGCCGCTACGACGGCGTCATCAGGAAGCTCTACTACGACGTGGACGCCACCGCCTTGGTGGGCAAACCGCTGGTGGACATCGAGACGGAGTCCAGCTCAGGTGAGACGCCGCCCCCTGGTTTTAGGTCGCTCAACAGGTGTTTGGCGCCCCCTGCTGCCGGTGAGAGTAACAGCTGATTGTTGTGGTTCAGAGGTGATCCAGGAGGAGGACGTGGTGGAGACGCCGGCCATGGCTCGAGAGGAACACACCCACCAAGAGATCAAAGGTCACAAGACGCAGGCCACGCCCGCCGTCAGACGCCTCGCCATGGAGAACAACGTAAGTCTGTCCCCAATGTTCCCAGCGCTCCCAGCCTGTCTGTTCTGTCGCAGCGTGGCGAGTAACTGGTTTGACTGGTGTGACTCAGATTAAGCTCAGCGAGGTGGTGGGGACGGGCCGAGACGGACGCATCCTGAAGGAGGACATCCTCAACTACCTGGCCAAGCAAACCGGAGCCATCCTGCCTCCGACCCCGTTCCAGGAGATTCAGACTCCGCCTCCGGCCCCGCCCCCTGTTGCTGCTGCTGCTGCCAGGCCTGCGAGCACTCCGGCCGCTGTCAGACCTCCACCTGCTACGCCCAAACCTGTGTTCAGCGGCAAGGACGTCACCGAGCCCCTCAAAGGTCAGAGTTCGTTTCACCAGGCTGGTTTCTGAGCGTCGAGGGATCAGAGAAGAAGAAGACTCCGTCCTGTCAGGTCGTCATGACTCTCTGTCGCTCTTCTTCTTCTCTCCAGGCTTCCACAAAGCGATGGTGAGGACGATGACGGCGGCGCTGAAGATTCCTCACTTCGGTTACTGTGACGAGGTGGACCTGAGCCGTCTGGTGTCTCTGAGAGCCGAACTCAAACCCATCGCTGCAGCTCGCGGCGTCGCGCTCAGCTTCATGCCCTTCTTCATCAAGGTCCGACTGCAGAGGGGAACCTTCAGGTAGCTGCTGGTTGGTTAAATGTTTTCCGTTCATACTAACGCTGCGCTCTCATTGGCCCAGGCTGCCTCCCTCGGCCTCCTGCACTTTCCAATCCTCAACGCCTCATTGGACGAAGGCTGCCAGAACATCACGTACAAGGTGAGAACGAGTTCTTCTTCTCTTGTGTCTTTCTGTCGTTCGAAGAGAAACAGTCTGAGGAGGCGTCGGTTCAAGTCCTCGAAGAGACACACTGGTGTATTTTTATAGGCATTGTACATGTTTAGGGGCTGAACTTTAAACTGAACTTTGACCCCTAAACAGACTCAAACACCTTCAGTCTGCTGAAAACTTTCATCAAATGTAAAATTTAACCCCTAAAGTGCAAAAATGTGCTCACTAGCGCCACCTAGGCACACTGAAACAGCCACTGTAGAAAGAGAGATCAAACCAAATCACCCACCCTGATCAAAATCAAACAGGAAGTCCACAATTTGCATTTCAAAATAAGATTTCAGCCCAAATTTGGCTTCAAATATTTGCTTTCTTTGTCACAAGCGGCTTCGAACTCGAATAAACGACTAAAGACAAACTAAAAGTTCTGAACGACTTTTTCATTTTCAACAGTTTTCACGTCTCAGCTGTTAAAGTTTGAGCCGAAATCCTGGCAGACGTTTGTGAGGAAAACTTTCAAAATAAAAGCTCTTCAGAATGGGTTTTGTTAGTCCACGTTTCGATGCGCTGGATGCTGCGACCCGACGGGCCGGAGTGCGACTTCCCGGTGGAGAGTTTGTGGTTAAATTTACTGTATTTTTTCGGTGAAAACGTTGCACACGGCTGCTGTTCTGGTCTCAGCAGCTGTGGGAGTCAGACGGCTGCTGAGACCAGATGTGGCTGCAGGTGTTGACAGATGTGTTGGTCTCCTCAGGCGTCTCATAACATCGGCCTGGCGATGGACACCAGTCAGGGTCTGCTGGTTCCAAACGTGAAGAACGTGCAGCTGCTCAGCGTGTTCGACATCGCCCAGGAGCTGAACCGCCTGCAGACGCTCGGCGCCGCCGGTCAGCTGGGAACCGCCGAGCTCAGCGGAGGAACCTTCACGCTGTCCAACATCGGATCCGTGAGTCCAAGCGCAGCCCAGCAGCAGATCCTGCAGGCTGACGCTGCACATCTGGACTGACATGACTCTGTTTGTTGTTTCTGACTGAAACCAGATCGGAGGGACGTATGCCAAGCCGGTCATCCTTCCTCCTGAGGTCGCCATCGGAGCTCTGGGAAAAATCCAGGTGGGTCCAAACTTTTCCAGGCACCTGGAACATCGTGATGATCCCGACACGCTCGTTCCATCACACTTTGGTTTCGCTGAGAAGATCAGCTCATCTGATCCACAGAAATGAGACAAAACAAAGGTCACGGTTCATCGTGCGTCTCCTGTTTGTCCGTCAGGTTCTTCCTCGCTTCGACGCCGGCGGTCAGGTGGTCCGAGCTCACATCATGAACGTCAGCTGGTCGGCGGATCATCGCATCATCGACGGAGCCACCATGTGCCGCTTCTCCAACCTGTGGAAGGAGTACCTGGAGAGCCCGGCCAGCATGGTGCTGGACCTCAAATAACCAGGGAGAGGAATGTTTCCCATCAGCCCCGGGGGCACCGAGACGCCACACTAACAGACCTCCACTCCTCCCCCGCCGCCGCGCTTCCTCTCTCCGGTCGAGGCCTTCCTGTTCACTTCCTGTCACTTCCTTGTTGCCTTTGAGCAAGACGCCGAGAGGAGGAGGGGGGGTCTGCAATCAATCATGTGGTTTCCATGACAACCAATAACACACACACGCACACACGGGTGGAGGTTTGGGTTAGTTAGCTAGTTAGTTAGTTAGTTAGTTTGGTTGTGAGGTTGAAACCGTTAGACTGCAGATTTGAACACAAACAGTTTCACGTGATGTTTTTGTGTCTGAAAACTGATCAACCGTCAATAATCACGAGTTTCCATCAGTGATCGATTCCTCTCAACAAAAACCCGACAGCTGTGGGGAACCTGAGGTCATGTGACCAGCTGCTCTAATCTGAGTCAGAACGCTGACGTGTGAATCAGCTGATGGCGGCGTCGGCCTGAGAGACGCCGTCATCAGCTGAAACATCAGTAACTAATAACACTAACTCTTTGAAAAAGTAACTGTATCAAATAAAGTAACTGAGTCAGGTGAAGGGTCACGTGACAGGTGAGCTCATCCTGATTGGTTCAGACGCTGCTGGTTCGAAGCCTCGTTCGCACCTGAAATCAGCAGCCGTTTGTCAAAGTAGAAACAAGAAGAACCGAATCAAAAACGATCTTCTCCGTCGGACAGACGAGGATCAGAAAATCACTTTTAATCGTTAATCTGAGTTTTTGTGGGGAATCAATAACTGAGCCGTTTGTAGAAACAAGCTGAGGATCAATAATCAGCCCGCAGGTCCGGCTCAGAGCCCACCTGGACCAGCGTCTGTTAAATTGGCTGAATTCTGACTGGAGTCTGGCTGCTGAGGTCAGAGGTCAGAGGTCAGCCGGGTCTCCTCAGAGCGGGATCAGGTCTTCGTCAGACGCTAACGTGATGCTGATCAGCTGTTCTTCTTCCATGTAAACTTCACTGAACTGTCTCTGTGTCAGGTGTCCTGGTGGCTGCTGGGTAATGAGCTCAAGCTGTCGGCTGATGTTTGTCTCACGTGTTAAAAGAACTTTTCCTGCTTTGTGTTTCTGTTTTTGGTGACAAACTAAATGTGGAGGTGAAAAAAAACGTTTTGTAACTTTGGGAACATGGACGTCGGTTTTTGAACTGATTCCACATTTGATCTGAACTCTGGTGAAACTGAATAAAGCTGAAGTGCACAAACCTTTGATGACTGTTGTTTGACGTTTCCACGTGGCGGCGGCGGAGCGGTTCATCTGCCGCTCACACATTTAACATGTTCAACGCTGTTTTTCACGTTAAACTCTGATGCTGCTGATGTGACGTCTGGACGGACGAGGATGTGAGTGTGAACCCGTCCGGCTGGTGGATGCAGGGCCCGAGCGCCACGGCGAAGGAGTGTGCACACGCTCAGTTCAGCCTGTTTTCGTGTGAAGTTTCGTGCTTCTCGTCGCCATGTTTGAATGAATCTCATGATCTGTGTTCGTGTAGCAAACGCAGAGTCACAGTCGCTGTAGTTTTAGTTGTAGTTTTAGTTGCAGCTGCTGACGCCACTGAACGCTCCGTGACAGCTGTATGTATGAGGAGCAGCTACGCCTGTCATTACCACAGAAGAAGACTGTACCTGTTACCTGACAAACAGCACTGAGGCCCTCTACAGCAGCTGCTTTCTGTGGATTGAACTTCACTGCCATCTGCTGGACTTCAGGTGTATGACACTGACTCTGCTGAGGACTGAAGGTACCTGATGATTTGCAGGGTTAGGGTCAGAACTCCAGCTCCCATCATGCCTCAGTGCTTCAGCTGCTGCTCCAAAGGGTTTGAAAAAGCCGGAAAACTTTCTGTCTCGTAATAAAAAACATCTGATCTGATTTCTGTCAGTCGACATGTTGAGCAGCAAATCAACACGAACGTTCAGACAGGAAGGAGCTGAGTTATCTGACATCACAGCTTGGCTTTGAAGGCACCGGCAGCTAAATATATGACCAGGGTCATGTGACTGTGTGTTGTGTGTGTGTGAGGGGGGGTCATGTGACCTGCAGACTAAATTTATTCAGCAGGTCTGAGGTCAGATTTCAGCTGAAGGGACGCAGCATGGAGGACTGCTGCGCTGCCACAAGGTGAGAACCGACACACTGCGACACTACGAACGGTACGACCGAGTACAACATCTGTATGACCGAGTACAACAGCTGTACCACACAGCTGCAGCTTCAGCACAGCTGCACCAGAACTGAACTGCAGCCGTGCTCCAGTTTCAGGCCTCACGACGTCTCTGTGTTCAGCTGCTGCTGGTCTGCAGTCAGAGGACGAACTCAGACCAGAAACCCTGAAACCAAAGAAGAAGAAGGTAGAAACGTGACTGAACTCAGAGCTGCGACTGAAAGATGAGAAAAGTTAAATCAGAACATTTTCAAAGAAGAAAGAAGAGTTTTGTTTCCTTTTAGCCTTTGTGTTCGTCCAAAAATACTCAAATCTTTGTGAAAGTGTCGGATGTTCGTGAGAAATCAGAGAACAAACTGTTTTCATGTCGCCAGAATCTGAGGAAACGTTTTCGATTATTAAAGACGAGTTTAATTAGTTAGTTTTCTGAAGAGTGAAATGTTTTACCTCAGTACTCGACTCACGATCCCTCAGAACGGAGTCCAACAGATTCACTGGGGATTCATGTAAACTGGGTTGCTATAGGAACATCAGGGTTCAGCCAATCAGAGCGCAGCGTCTTTTGTTTTGATCCGTTTTGTTTCACAGCTCTCAAGAGTTTCACACATCTGGAACTCAAATGTGTTTTTGCTGTAACGGATTAATTTAATTATCTCACCTGATTACTCGTACGACAGGATGGTCAGAAGGAGGATGTGGTTGCAGGTCGGAGGTCAGAGGTCATCCTACCTGTGCACCTGTGCGCTGTGACATCACATAGCTGACAGGAAGTGGTCATCATGGTGGGTGTGGTGGCGTGCAGCTCAGTGAGCTCCATCAAAGCCCTGTGGGAGACGAGGATTCGGAGGATCCAGGAGGAGCAGAAGGAGGAGGAGGAGCAGAGGAAAAGAACGACGAGGGGCGGAGCCACAGGCAGGTCAGACTCCGCCTCCACAGAACTTATTCTATTGGTTGAAACTACAGGAAGTGAGTGTTAGCACGTTTTATCACCTGAATCAGTGAAAGACGACGTCATCACACAAATGTAGCAGCTGACAGAGTTTAAACGGCGACGTCGACGTTTTCAGCCTCGTTCGTGTTTAAGTGACTGACGGGAACAACAGGAACCAATCGTGGCTCAGTGATCCATGTTTTTACCTGCTGCAGACTCAGACCGCTCGAACTGACCTTTATGGTACTAAAAAAGATCCTTTTGAAGAGTTTAATCCTGAAAAAAACACCGTCCGTCTCTCCGACTAACGTAACGACTCGCTGCGACACATTCTGATGGTTTCCAACCGAACCAGTCAAACACAGCTGATAAAGATGGGAGAGTTACTTCCAAAATTTAATTTACTAGATATTACTTCGTACTTTCACTTGAAAAAAAAGAAGTTACTTTATAATATTACTGTCCATGAAAAGTAATAGGTTACCTTCGCGTTACCTTCACCAAAATTACCACAGAAGTGTGTGTGGGCATTAAGAAATGGAAGCTTGAAATATTCGTATATGGTGAACAATCGCAGCAATTTAGTTCAAGTTAACTGCAGTTCCTTATAAAGCCAGTGGGGGGCAGCATTGTGGAGCCTAATGAAGGCTCATTTTCCAGCAGCAGTTTCCACTTCGTGTTGCAAATAAACAGCCAAACCTTCACGTGACAAGACACCGAATCTGTTTTTCTGTACTCACGATCCAGTTAGACGACGTGGAGTCTGACTCTGTTCCATCGAGTCGATTCTTCTTCAGGGGATTTTTTCTGTCGCGCTTTCATGATCACAAGCAGACACAGTAACCGTAGTAATATTACCAGTATTTCTTTAGTAACGTGTTATAGTACTCCACTACTGCCTAGAAGTCATATATTACAGTAATGCATTACTTTTGTATCACATTACCCCGACACTGAAGACCACGTTTCCATTTTGAAGTTTGGACTCAGTGAGTCAGGAACGAGTCTGACCTGAGAGAGAGTTGAGTTCTTGTTGGTTCTCTGGCTCAGACCGAGTCCAGGTGTTTGTTCTGTGATGTTTCATGTGGTTGGTGTTCCTGGTTCAGACTGACCGTGGGTGTTTGGGAGGACCGGGTGGCTCTCGCTCGACTCAAAGAGAAGCTGCAGACCGAAGATGGACGCCTCATCCTACGAATCGAACAGGAGGAGTGGAAGGTAACATCTGGTCCTCCCTGCAGGTGGATTTATCTGAGCTGGCCACTGGGATCGCTGTAATCTTTCATCATGTGATTCTGTGATGGTCTTTTCTTTTTTTCTTGGACCCCCTCCCTCCAACAGTCTTTGCCTAGTTGTCTGGTCCAGCTCAGTCAGGTCCAGGAGTGGCAGATTCACCGGACTGGACTGCAGAAGATCCCTCACTTCATCTCTAGTTTCCAAAACCTTTTGGTCATTGATCTGTCCCGTAACGGGATCACCGAGATCCCGAAACAAATGGGTCAGTACATCATGAAAAAGTAAAAAGTTACTTTTATTGTTGTATGGAGTTAAATGGAGGCTATTTCAAACCCTTTATCTCCTGGTGTCCTGGTTCTGGTCTCAGGGAAACTGACTCGGCTCAGGGAGCTTCTGCTGAGCTACAACAGAATCCAGTTTGTTCCTGAAGAACTGAGCTGCTGTGAGAGTCTGGAAAGACTGGAGCTGGCCATGAACCGAGACCTAAACCACCTACCAGACCAGGTACTGACCACAACCTCGGACTGCTTCCACACCAGGTCTGAAGTCAGACCCTAACCAGAATCCGATCAGGTACCTGAACCAGGCTAAGGCAACCAGGTGGAAACACAAACATGAACCACATAAACCACACATGCATCAGCTTCCAAACCAGGTCTGAACCCAACTCTCCTCTGAATCTAAAACCTAATAAGATCCAAAGTCTATTTATGGTACAAGCAATGACTTAAACCAGTGTAGGCAGTGATTGATGACTCAGGCACATTTCAACCATGAATTTAAGGTAAACACAAGAAACTTGTGCTACAGAAAATGGACCAGACTCAGTGCATAGCTCCCTAACCTTAACA
>JAQMCX010000046.1:12835558-12846931 GCA_029814765.1 Acanthurus leucopareius
CCAACCTCAGTCAGTCGGTCTGTCCAACCTCAGTCTGTCCGTCCAACCTCAGTCTGTCAGTCTGTCCAACCACAGTCTGTCTGTCTGTCCAACCTCAGGTCAGTCTGTCCAACCTCAGTCAGTCTGTCCAACCTCACTCAGTCAGTCCAAAGCAGAGTCAGTCTGTCCAACCTCAGTCAGTCGGTCTGTCCAACCTCAGTCTGTCCGTCCAACCTCAGTCTGTCAGTCTGTCCAACCACAGTCAGTCGGTCTGTCCAACCTCAGGTCTGTCTGTCCAACCTCAGGTCTGTCTGTCCAACCTCAGTCTGTCCAACCTCAGTCAGTCTGTCCAAAACAGAGTCAGTCTGTCCAACCTCAGGTCAGTCGGTCTGTCCAACCTCAGTCAGTCCGTCAAACCTCAGGTCAGTCTGTCCAACCTCAGGTCAGTCTGTCCAACCTCAGTCAGTCTGTCCAACCTCAGGTCAGTCTGTCCAACCTCAGGTCAGTCTGTCCAACTTCAGTCAGGTAGTCCAACCTCAGGTCAGTCTGTCCAACTTCAGTCAGTTAGTCCAACCTCAGTCAGTCTGTCCAACCTCAGTCTGTCTGTCCAACCTCAGTCAGTCTGTCCAACCTCAGGTCAGTCTGTCCAACCTCAGTCAGTCTGTCCAACCTCAGGTCAGTCTGTCCATCTTCAGGTCACTCTGTCTGTCCAACCTCAGGTCAGTCTGTCCAACCTCAGTCAGTCTGTCCAACCTCAGGTCAGTATGTCCATCTTCAGGTCACTCTGTCTGTCCAACCTCAGTCAGTCTGTCCAACCTCAGGTCAGCTTGTCCATCTTCAGGTCACTCTGTCTGTCCAACCTCAGTCAGTCTGTCCAGCCTCAGTCAGTCTGTCCAACCTCAGGTCAGTCTGTCTGTCCAACCTCAGTCAGTCCGTCCAACCTCAGGTCAGTCTGTCCAACCTCAGTCAGTCTGTCCACCAACTGAATGTAATTTCATATAAAAAACCCCCAAAACCTGCAGTTGTTTCTTAGACGGATCAGATTTTCGTGTTTCTGCAGGTTTGTGAATTTCCGGGACAACCCGCTGACTCTGGATGTGACGCTGCCGAGCAGAGAGAAAAAAGCTGAGGATGATGACGGTGATGACGAAGAAGACAGAGAGATGTTCGGACGAGAGTTCATGCAGATGTACATCCAGGAGGCCAGAAAGAGAGCACACGCTGCGTTGAACCTGCACCGCGTCAGCCGTTAGTATCACGTCTTTACCGGAGCTGATAACTAACAGACTGCTAACACCTTCATCTCCATCTGTGTCTTCACTTTACTAGACCTGCTGCACATAAACAAAGTTTACTTCAACGCTGATTCAAGGAAAGAGCATGAGCCTGATGGTTTGGTCTGTAACCGGTCCGGTCCTTATTTTGAACTTGGACTGTTGCAATTAAACTTTAACATTAAAAACTGAACCACAGCCGCTTTAACGACTGCTTTAACTCTTTCCCCAAGTTCAGTGTGAAACTTTCATCTTGAGCATCTCATGACACTGATTTAGTTCTAACAACAAAAAAAACTATTTTGACGATTTGAGGTAACGTCGTCAAAACATTAGAGATGAGATTTAGACATGAGAGATTCTGTCAGATCTGTCGTGTAGGTTTAGATGTTGCACGCTTGAGGCACCAATGAAACTCGGTGGGAAGGTCGAGTGAACGATGGCTGTGATTAAATCTGAGCAGCAAACTTGTAGATATTCTGACTTTTACTCCAAAACCGCTGGATCCTACTTTCCCATGATGCACCTGGACTGTTTCTTTCATTAGAGCCACCAGTT
Organism: Acanthurus leucopareius; assembly: GCA_029814765.1. NCBI lineage: Eukaryota > Metazoa > Chordata > Actinopteri > Acanthuriformes > Acanthuridae > Acanthurus > Acanthurus leucopareius. Next base: position 12,837,370 of record JAQMCX010000046.1, read on the forward strand.
AGTAACGTGTTGTAGTGGGATAGCATCACTGTGACATCATCAGGCCACAGATGACATCATACAGCTCTTTAACCACGAGCTGATCGTCTCCTGGTTCAGGTTCCTGCCTGGTCGGTTGTCCTCAGTCCGGCTCAGCCTGATCTGGACTCCAAACTGCACCTGTGATAACTCAAGTTTTTAAATAATAAAAGACTCATTAGAGCATTTTTTTTGTTTTCAATCACATGTTTTATTTGTAAAAAATTCCAATTATGTCAAATTATTTCTCTGGGTTTTTAAACCTGTGACAAAAATGATCCAGGGTTCCACAAAAATAAGCAAAGTTCACAGAAGAAGAACATCTTTCTTCTTCTTTTTTACAAGTTAATCATCTTATGGCTCCACAGATTTATCATGTGGCCTTCGATGGGCCCAGACAAAAAAAAAGGTTTTATTTACAGCTGAATACTGAAATAACCACCATGTTACTTTACTAGCATGTATTAACAGTAACAATAATAATCATAATAATAATAATAATAATAATCACCATCAATCATCATAATAATAATAAAAATAATAATAATAAAAGCATCTCCTAGTTTATTTTCTTTTCTAATAAAAATGAAATAATACCCATTTATTTGAACAGAAACTTGATATTCTGTCACGTTTCTGTCTGAATGTTTCAGAGCAAAACGACGACTCATCAGACTCAAATTGAATTTCTTCTTCGGGGGTTTTTCAGTCTCGGAGTTCAGAGGCGGGTTTTAAAGTGAGAGAAGAAAAGGACTGTGAGCTTTAGAGACTCTTTCATTCAGTCACATTCATGTTCCTGGTTTGTTCCTGGAGACTGAAATCTGCTGAAAAACAGACGCTTGAAAACCTCAAAGTACTTTATTTGCTGTTGTTTCTGTTCTCATCACGAACTTTCACTCTGTTGTTAGAATAAATGTTTGAATGCAGCCAATCAACAGACAGAACACAAGTGAAAATGCTTTAATACAAACTTTACAAACCTCACAGCAAAAATGGAGTCTGTGATGATTCTTACTGAGGTCTGTGATTGGTGAGTGTTCTGTGTGAGTGTCTCAGGAAGACGAAGACGAGGGGACGGCGGTCAGTAAGATGTTCTCCAGGGTCACATGACTGTTTACGTAACGACTCAGTTTGCCGTCGAATCCTCTGGTCTCCAGAAAGTGAAGCCTGCCGCCGTCGATCAGACGTTTGCAGAGACGACCGACGTGCTCGCGTTCCTCCGCCGACAGAAACCTGCTGAGGAAACATCCACATGTCACATGATGCGTTCACGTTCCAGCTCTTCATGAAGGTGAACCTTCACCTCCTGACTTCAGCACGAACACATTAACTTCCATGTTGGGCAGCTGGTTTTTGAATCTGACAGCAAAAAAACTAAACAAACTGGGAACCGGAAACAAAGACACACAGAGTCTCTTTCGACAGGGTCAAAGTTCAAATGCCAACCTGCTCATGGCATCTTTCTCCTCTGCGGGTTCATGCTCCTCATCATCTTCTCTCGGATTGGCTGGATCCACAGGTGGCTGTTCCCGATTGGTCGGTCTGAGTCCACATGTGGCCCAGCTGGACATCCGACAGAAAGCTGAGAATTCTGCAGCTCCGAGGCCTCGCTGCTGGAAGAACTGCTGACCGACGTAATGATGCCACTCACAGCGATGGTGGCAGCACAGCGCCACCGCCAGGCCCAGCACTGCTCCAGGACCAGAGTCTGAACCATGGTGACAGTCTGGATCAGCTGATCCTGGATCATCTGATGATTCCCGCCCAGCTGGTTCTGAGGTTCTGAGGCGTTTTTGGGGCGGTTCAGGTTCCTCTGGGAGCCGTGGAGAGTCCAACAAACAGCGCAGAGCGAGATCTGAGGTCAGAAGCAGGGAGACCATCAGTCACGTTTCAAACATCTTAACTCTTCCTGCCAGCAGCCCAACGAGGGCTGGAGACCAGAGTGGACGGCTCTCACCTGTCGCTGCTCCACACAGGTGTTTTCCAACTCCAACCAGCGGGAGCTTCTTCTGTGTGAGCAGAGGGACTTTACCTGGAAACATCCACAGCGTCAGTACACAGGACTTATATAATCTAAACTAAACCATCAGAGTCTCCAGATGTTGGTGTCTTACTTAAATCCAGGTGTTGAATGTCGATCTGCAGCCTCTCAAACTGAACTCCAAGATCCTGATGTTTCCCATCCACCTGAACCGGAACAGAGCAGAACAGAGCAGCTTTACAAACCCGTCAGACAGGAAACACGTCATGTGAGCTGCTGGTGATTCTAACGGGAAAAAGGTTCCTAATTTGGAAAATAACTGCAGACTCCGCCCTCAATGATGATGTCAGAATGAAGCTGTTAGAGTGACTGAGTGAAGCAGATTCACATTTTTATAAGAAAAGGAAGTTTTTTTGGCTGAGACCAGCTGGACTTGAGGAGTTTGGATACTGGGAGCTCAGGTGTCTTAGTGTGTTTGAGGTGGAGTCCGTTTCCTGCCTTGAAGCGGGTGCTGCAGCGCTCCACCAGCAGCAGCTGCAGGTCCTCGTTGGCCTTCAGGTGCTCACAGGTCTTCAGGGCTTCATGGATCCAATGAGACAGTTTCCCTCGACCTGCCCCGAACTCCACGAAGCACCGCCCCCTTCCCAGCAGCCCCAGCGCCTCCAGGTGACCTAAGATAGAAGACTGGACCCATGTGACTGGTTAGACAGTAACGACACAGGAAGCCCTATTCACTCCGGGGTGTGTTAAACATGTACCTGCTGCTTCAGGTGTTTGTGGGCGGAGTCTCCGTTCTTTGGGTTGTTCAGCTCCTCCTGAACGACAGGGTGAGACAGAACGCTGTCCTCCACGTCACACTGCAGGCCTACAACAACAACAACAACAACAACAACAACAAAAACAACATCAACATCAACAAAAATGAAAAAACAACAAAAACAATAACAACATCAACGACATCAACAACAACAACATCATTAAAAACAAAAACAACATCAACAAAAACAACAACAAAAACAACATCAACAACTACAAAACAACAACAAAAACAACCAAACAACAACAAAAACGACATCAACAATAACAGCAACATCTACAAAAACAATGAAAACAACAACAACAGCAACATTAACTCTTCATGTCTCAGCCAATCAGGCTGAAGGTGACGAGACACTGACCTCTGACTGCAGTTCTCAGTTTGTCCAGCAGGGCCTCCAGCTGTGTGCGGCTGTGTTCACACAGACTCACCTGACGAACAAGCAGCACCTTTCAGTTTCACTTCCAGAAGATAGAAAGTTAAAGTTCTCATTGTTTCTGACTCCTGTTACCTGCTGACTCGCCTCGTCTCCGTCAGCCGATCCAGAGTTTTTGTTCTCCACGTAATAAACCTGCAAAGGTTCAAACACTGTGGCTTAATGTGTAACAGTAACTAAGTACATTTACTCGGGTACATGTGTGGTTTACTCAACCGTCAACCGAGTAAAAGTGAGTAAAGTGAGTAAAGTGGAGTAAAAGTGAGTAAAGTGAGTAAAGTGAGTAAAGTGGAGTAAAGTGAGTAAAGTGGAGTAAAGTGGAGTAAAGTGAGTAAAGTGGAGTAAAGTGAGTAAAGTGAGTAAAGTGGAGTAAAGTGGAGTAAAGTGAGTAAAGTGGAGTAAAGTGGAGTAAAAGTGAGTAAAGTGAGTAAAGTGGAGTAAAGTGGAGTAAAGTGAGTAAAGTGGAGTAAAGTGAGTAAAGTGAGTAAAGTGAGTAAAGTGGAGTGAAGTGAGTAAAGTGGAGTAAAGTGAGTAAAGTGAGTAAAGTGGAGTAAAGTGGAGTAAAGTGAGTAAAGTGGAGTTAAGTGGAGTGAAGTGGAATAAAGTGGGCGTGTCCTCACAGGTTTGGGTTTCTCTCTGGAGTTACATTTCTTCAGGTGTTTCTCCAGTTTGTCTTCGCTCACAGTGCTGAAACACAAACAGTCACAACCTGTCAGTCATCAGAGGCTCGGCTCAACATTCAGAAACAGGAAGTCGTCAGTAAAAACTTCCTCATCTTCCTGTTTTCTGACAGTTTCATGTTGAACATGCCAGATCAATAACACGATTGATTATTGCTGACTCACTGTTTGGGGTCCAGAGGACACACGAGCCTCCTGCTGCTTCCTCCTTCCTGAAACAGGAAACAGGAAGCTGTAAGCAGACAGTTCATGACATCACAGCTCACCTGTTCGAAGCCAGCAGGTGTGTGGGCGGCACAGGTACCTGAGCAGGTGTGCATGAGGGACTGCACAGGTGATAGTAAAGGTTAAGGTACAATAAGATCCATTTTATGGTCCCACTTGTAGGAAAAGTGGCCTGGGCTCTAACGACGCCACATCCTTGAGACGTTCAAGGAAAACAGAAAAACGAAACAGGATAATAAAGGTTGTAACGTCCTCAGAACAAACAAAACGTTTGAAATGAAGTTTGGTTTATTAAATCAAACAAAATAAAAACAAAAAACTTTATCTTTTACATTTTCAGTCTGATAACGATTTTTTCCTACACTGATCTCAGCACTTTAACAGATCAACAGTTTAATACGTTTAAATATGTAACGTGTGAAAGTTTAGAAATGTCACTTCATCAAAACAAACAGACAGAAATTTACTGACGGGAAAATAACAAAAAGGCTTTAAGACTCAATTTGTTTTCAAGGTGGAGTGAAGCTGCTGCTCCTGTGATCAGATCTGATTCACTTCAGGCTGTTTGGGGCCCCCAGGGGCCTCGGTGGCCCCCCAGCTGTGTGACTGTCTGTCCTTTATGGATGTGTCTGCCTGTCTGTCTGCCTGTCTGTCTGTCTGCTGCTCTTTGACACGTTTTAAGTTAAATCAGATGAAGATTCTGTGTAAATATTCACCATATTTTGCCTTTGAAAGTGAACTGATGACACAAAAACGCATCAGACTCGACCTGCAGCAGCTCATGTTGTTTGTTTTTAACGTGATTTTGTCTCTGAGCCTGAAACTTTCCCAGCTGGAGCTTTTCTTCCCCACGCTGCCGGTGTCCGTGAACTCACCAGAGTCGCGTGCTCTCCGCAGAACACTTTTCCTTTCCCGACGATCATTTTACAGAAACGCTTCTTTTTCTCCACGAAGAAGCCGCATCTGCCAGGCAAGGGGGCCGCCATGTTGGAGGACACGGGGGCAGCTGACGCCTCATGCTGCGTTCAGGTGCTCCTCCAACTGTGGGAAACAGCTTTTTAGAGTATGGGACCCATTTGAACATTCAGAAATCCGGAACGCTGCAAAATAAATCAGTTGAAATTGATTTAATGTTCAAAAAATTATGGCAAATATGACTAAAGTTGATCATTTTAAGGCTTTTATCGACAAAACGATGTTTCTTCTTGTTTGTAAGTGAACTTTACTTCTTGTTATCCGGAGCACATCTTACTTTTTCCAGATGACTTAGAAACAGAAAGAAAGTAAAGATTTTGGGAGACTTCAGTCAAACCACTCACTTCATCTTCTAAGCTGTGCGTGTGTGTTCGTGTGTGTGACGGCATGTGTGTGTTATGTGTGTTTTTTTATGTGTTTTTATGTGTTTTTATGTGTGCGGGCGATTTTTGTTGTCGTTTGTTTTAGTTTTTGCTTTGTTTCTTTTGTGAATATAATGTGTCATGTGTTTCTTTCTTATGTCACAATAAAACAAAAAAATACTTAAAATATCATGCAGGTAGAATATTTATTTTAAAACAATAAAAAACGGAAAAAAGTACAAGTTGTAAAATAATTGAATGGTATTATTGTCGAACATCAACATAAGAGGATGTAACTGAATAAAATAATCCAGTTTTAGAGAGAAACAATAAAGAATTAAACAGTATGAACAACATGGAAATGGTAAATAAACAGAAACAGCAAAGTTCGACGATTCTTTCAAAGCTGATAATATAAATTTTCTTCTGTTATTGAGCTCGTAAAGTCAAACGCAGCGTCGGTGTCGGTTTCTCCGTGGCGGCACCTGAACGCGCCCCTCTCGCCTGATTGGTCGCTTCCCGCCTCTCGCGGCGGGCCGGGCTGTGTTTGTGTCCGGCTGACGTCATCGGTGGACTGTCCAAACCATGATGGCGGCGGCAGCGGCAGCAGCGACTGAGCGGGGCGGCGGTCCCGGACCTTTTCCCCCCGGTTCCTCCGGTTCCTCCGGTTCCTCGCGGCCCGCGGCGGCGGATTACTCGGTGCTGGTGGTGGTGGGGGCGCTGCAGTCGGCCGGGCTGCTGGACCGGCTGCTGCGGCAGATAGACTCTGGTAAGTCTGAGTAAAGTTAGCCTGTCTGGTACCAGAAACACACACGAACCGAGCTCGAGACATGGTGTGCTGGGCAGGAAGTCAGCGGAACCTTTCAGAATAAAGTTCACAGGGAAGAGCTGACGTCGCTGCTGCTGCGTCCAACTCTGTTCGCTAAAACAAGTTCCCTTTGCGGGTTTTTCTGTATTTATCACAAGAGTTTGACTCCACAGAATGAAGTGAACATCTGTAGGAAGTTTTCCGTGACATGTGGCTTCGTTAGCGGGTACGGTGACACTTTAAACCCGCTTTCAAGCTCCAAAAGACGAATCAGCTCGCTAACAAAATGAGCTAACTGGGCTCATTAGCTGAACTCTTAGCCTTTAAATCCGCCATGATCACACGTGTGAAGTTACACACCAAACATGGTTGTTTCTGTGTCTTTTTATTCAACTCTCACAGCGGGGGGCAGCGGATACACCCACCGCGGACGCGGCGGACGGGATGCGGTGCGCGGCGCGCGGCGCGTCCTCCGCCACGTGAAGCGGCGGCTCGGCAGCTGTTTCTGTCTTTGTGTTTAAATTTAGAGGCGATATCACGGAGGACATCCTGTGTGAGCTGTCAGGTTTTTATCTGTCCGCTTCTGAATGATTCGTGGCGAAAACAAACACTTTGGGGCCAAAAACGCGCTGCTCGGTGTTTGGGGTCGGTCATGTGCGCAGTTCGCTGAAACGCCGCGACACTTATGAACTGAAACGTCACCAACAAATGTCTGTAGCTCTGGAGTTTTATTTGCTTAAACAACTACAGAATTTTATAATATTCAGCTGAAGAGTCTCAAACACACTTGTCAGAAACTGAAGCAGTGCTCCCTGCTGAGCAGACGTTTATTTTGAAAATCCCTTCCCACAGGATGTTTTGTAACTGTCTCGAGCTTGTCTGTTTTCCTGTGGTCGCTGTAAAAGTAGGTTAACAGTCTGAGACAGAATGAAGCTAAAAAAGTCCTGAGATCTGAGTGTTTTTCCTGCAGTTTGGCTGCTTCATCGTCTCTCTGATAACTTGTTTACTTCCTGCTGGACGCGCAGAACGGTCATTTCCTGTATGTACGTGAACGCATCTTCAGAATGACACTTCTCTCCATTCAGATGGACTCTGTCCTGTTGTAAATGTGTCTGTCTGTCTGTGTGCTGCTCAGCTCCTCTTCCTTGTTCAGCCTGAGTCGAAAACATCAGCCTGACGCAGTGTGATGAGCCCCCCCCCCCAGAGGATCAATGACCAAAGTGTTTGATCAGTGATCAGAACCACTGCTGCTGAACTTTGAACTTCACCTCTGACCCAGTGATGATTCCTATTAAGTGAAAGTTCAGGTTCTGGCTGCAGGAGAAAGAGCTGAGGTCATGAGAGTGAGACGTAGAAGGAGGCTGGAGGTGCTGGAGGTCCTGGAGGTCCTGGAGGTCCTGGAGGTCCTGGAGGTCCTGGAGGTGCTGGAGGTCCTGGAGGTCCTGGAGGTGCTGGAGGTCCTGGAGGTCCTGGAGGTGCTGGAGATCCTGGACGTGTTCTCGTCCTCAGGCGTCCAATCAAACATGGCGGCCTTCAGTTATTTCAGGCTGAAACAGCGGTTCTCCTGTGACTGAACACAAAACTCAAACTCTCTTTACTGCTCGTCACGTGTTTCAGCCGCATCCAGGCAGAAAACAGGGTTGTTCATGTGCTGCCAGCCTGTTTCTGACCTGTTTTCAGCCTGTTTCTGACATGTTTTCAGCCTGTTTCTGACATGTTTTCAGCCTGTTTCTGACCCGCTTTCAGCCCGTTTCTGACATGTTTTCAGCCTGTTTCTGACATGTTTTCAGCCTGTTTCTGACATGTTTCCAGCCTGTTTCTGACCTGCTTCCAGCCTGTTTCTGACATGTTTTCTACTCAGTTTCAGTCTGTTTCTGACCTGTTTTCTGCTCAGTTTCAGCCTGTTACCAACCTGTTTTCAGCCTGTTTCTGACATGTTTTCTGACCTGTTTTCAGCCTGTTTCTGACATGCTTTCTGCCTGCTTTCAGCCTGTTTCTGCCTGTTTCTGACATGTTTTCTGCTCAGTTTCAGCCTGTTTTCAGCCTGTTTCTGACATGCTTTCTGCCTGTTTTCAGCCTGTTTCTGACTTGCTTTCTGCCTGTTTTCTGCCTGTTTCTGACAGGTTTTCAGTCTGTCTCTGACATGTTTTCTGCCTGTTTCTGACATGTTTTCAGCCTGTTTCAGCCTGTTTTCAGCCTGTTTCAGCCTGCTCTCTGTTGGTCTGTTTCTCTGCCTGCTGATGTGATTTTTCTGCCTGTTTTCTGACACACAAGAGGAAGTGGTGTTGCTAAATATCGTGAGCTTCCTGTTTGCTGAGGAGGCAGCAGCCTCTGTGACGGAGATCAGAGGAACATGGAGGGACGTCTCACTCTGCCTGGAAACCGTGACGAGGGTTTGATGCTCTGCTGGTTTTCAAACGGACTCAGCTGTGTGTTGGACCAGTTTGAACCGTGTGTGAACTGGTTTCTGTCCAGTCTGCTGCTGTTCGTGTTGAACGGGATGAAAATGCAGCTCAGATAGTTTGGCCTCGATTCACATGACGGGTCGACAGTTCAGTCAGTGGAAACTGGAGAGAGCAGCTTGGTTTGGTTTGAAGGTTAAGAGCTTTGATCTTAATTGGGGGGGCGGGTCCAGTTGGAGCAGGTGGAGCAGAGCAGGTGGAGCGGACAGACAGACGCTGATAAAAGAAGCAACAGGACGACTGTAACGGACCAATGAGACGAGACATCAGCCAACATGTCTGACAGTTTGATCAGTTCAGTGATGAAACATGTGTGATATGTTTGTAATCGACCAATCAGAAGACAGCTGATCGACTGTTCAGAGTCGCTGACATCAGACTCAATAAATCAATAATAAATCAGTGTGTTCAGGTGAAGCTGCTTCTGGTCTAAAGCGTCTTGCAGCACTGATGCATCATGGGACGTGATCATGAGCTCATTTAATGAATCAAAAACAAACTGCATTTCATTTATAAAGATGAATGTTAATGTATATTCTGTGTGTGTCTGTGTGTGTGTGTGTGTGTGTGTGTGTGTGTGTGTGTGCTTCAGGTGTGCGCTGTTGGCCCGTAGATCTGGACGTTTCTGTTCTGGACCAGCAGCTCAAACTGTTCGTATCCAGACACTCTGCCTTCCTGTCGGAACAAGTTCCAGGTGAGCACACACACAAGACTCTGAACATGTGTGTGTGTGTGTGTGTGTGTGTGTGTGTGTGTGTGTGTGTGTGTGTGTGTGTGAGTGTGTGTGTGTGTGAGTGT
>JAQMCX010000046.1:12848875-12860540 GCA_029814765.1 Acanthurus leucopareius
ACACACACACACACACACACACACACAAACAGAGGCTAACACACACACACTCTCTCACTCACACTCACACACTCACACACACACACACACACTCACACACACTCATTCACACATTCACACACACACACACTCACACACATGTTGTTACCTGCTGACCTCAGACTTCAGGTGAGACGGTAGCGACCGTGTTTATTGCAGCCGTTGCCGTGGGAACCGCTTCCTTCTTCCTGTGTGATTCAAAGGTCGCCTGCTTTCTTCTTCTCTGTTATCTTTAATTTCTCTGATGATTCACGTCACAATCAGATCAGCAGCTGGAGATACGAGGTTTTCACTGGACAGGAAGCTGTAATCTGAAAGGCAGCAAGTAACTAAAGCTGTCAGCCAAATGTAATCGAGTATTCAGCTCTGATCTGTTGTTTGTAAAGTCACTCAGTGCAAAGTTTCCTTCAGTCGATTAAAAGCTTCGCTGTTATCGAGTATCTGCTGATCTGTGAACATGCAAACGATCAGGAAACAGTCTGACGTTCCTCTTCTGCTCTTGTTCTCGTAATCAAACAGTTTATTGATTAAGAAGGTTCAGAGTTTGATCACTAAAACATGTGATTCCTCTGATGATCAGCCAACTTCCTGTTTCCAGGAAAACTCACATGTTGAGTTTAAAGCAGCATAAAAAACTCAGTCATGTTTGTGTGGCATCTCTGAGTGAAACAGCTCCCCCTGCTGGTGAAGCTCTAACATGTCTCACACACACAGAGTCAGTCTGGACGGAGTGTCCAAACACTTGTAATGTGTGTGTAGGTGATCCTGGTTCTTCAGTCTCTGACCGGCTGGTTTTACAGCCTGCTCCTGTCGGCCTTGTTATGATGTTTCTGTTATTTTATGTGATTAAACAAGTTGAAACGATGCTAACTGCTAGCCTGTGCTAGCTGCTAGCATGTCCTCCCTGACGCTCTGCTGGTGTCCTGACGTGTTTCCCTGCAGGTCAGCGGACTCTGCAGCACACCGGAGACGTTCTGGACGTTCTGGTCGTGGTGAATCCGGCTCATGACTTCGTCTGCTCAGAGGTGAGATCAAAGATCAGGAGGTCAAAATAAGCTCTGAAGCTCCAGATGCTCCTCTCAGCCGTCCGTGAGCTCTCTGTGTTTCCTGTGTCTGCAGGTGCGGCGGCTCATCTGTGATCCGTCCAGACACAAGCTGCTGCTTCTGGCCGGTCAGTGTGTCGAAGGCTCCGGAGACATCGTGCTGCAGAAAGGCTGCTTCTCTCTCAACCACCTCATCCACATGTTTGCTGACGAAGAGGTAAAGAGTGCTGTGATCTGGTCTGCAGGCTGCTGAGCTACAAAACAACAGCTCTTATTATCAACCTGTGACCTGGAGGTGTTACACATCATTAATGTTCAGAGGAAAAACCCTGAAAAACCCTTGTGGGATGTATAAAAATCACATGTATCAGCTGAAACGACGTCGTTAAAGTGGCAGCTTGTGATCAGAAACAGCAGTTTTATCAAACATGACAGTTGTTTCATTGAGGACGACTGAAACATCTGATGGATCTGAACATGAATGACGTCAGACATCAGATCCAGAGTTTCATGGGCTGTGTTTTGTTACAACCTGCAGCCTTTCACACAGTTTAATGGTGATCAGGGCCAGTAGGTTTCTGTAATCCTGCAGACAAACAAACAACTGATCAGTAAAGTTTATCACACAATCGTGTCGACATGTGATTTTTGTTTAAACAGATCACTAACTCAGAGTTATCAGCCTGTCAAACACTTGTCAGACTGCTTCTTACTGCTGTTGATACATAACGCTATAATTTACATTTATTTATAATTAGTTGGTGGTCAACAAGCTGCTGATTCTTGCAGCAAATCATCCAAAGTCTCTGAAAGTCATTAAAATATTGAGACTGTTTGATGCAGTGTTATTGTTTATGACCCTGCTGTCTCCTGAACTCATGTGGTTGTGATGACAGACGACGACCTTTAACGTCGAACTCAGAGTTTCTGTCATCAGTCGTGTCGTCTCTCTCTGTTTTTGCAGGTTGTGGAGCTGCTGAGCTCTGCAGACCGGGCGGCGAAGGCCAACCTGACCCTCAGCTGTCCGAGCTACGGCCTGTGGAGGGGCTCCCTGCCGGAGGGACACAACCTGCAAGACTTCATGAACATCCGGATCAACCCTCCCCCCGTTCTCCCTGAGATGGAGGGTCTGCAGGAGTTCACGGAGTACCTGTCCGAGTCGCTGGAGCCAGAGTCGCCCTTTGACCTCCTGGAGCCGCCCAACACCGTTGGATTTCTGAAACTTTCGAGGCCCTGTTGCTACATCTTCCCCGGTGGGAGGGGGGACTCTGCCTTCTTTGCGGTTAACGGCTTCAACGTCCTGGTGAACGGCGGCTCTGATTCCCGCTCCTGCTTCTGGAAACTGGTACGACATCTGGACAGGATCGACTCGGTCCTCCTGACCCACATTGGAGTGGACAACCTACCGGGGCTGAACAGTCTGCTGCTGAGGAAAGTTGCCGAGCAGGACGAAGAGTCTGCTGGGTCTCAGAGCGACGAGGACTGGATGAAAAACCTCATCTCCCCTGAGATCGGGGTGGTCTTCCTCAATGCTCCGGACAGACTGAAGTCCATGCAGGTGGATCCCAGCGAGCTGCGGAGTTGTGACCAGGTGGCGCTCACTCTGCAGCACTTACAAAAGCTGGCGATTAAACCTGAAGTGATCAGCCGGTCGAACGGATCCAGTATAGAACCGGTTATCTTGTTTCAGAAGATGGGAGTCGGCCGTCTGGAGATGTACACGCTGAATCCAGTCAGCGGCAGTAAAAACCTTGATGCTTTGATGCACATTTGGCCAAATGACGGATCAAATTCAAAGGGCTCAGATCTTCCACTGCCGTGCCTTGTTTCCATTTGTGCTTTGCTGGTCTGGCACCCGTCCAGCCCTCAGGAGAAGATCATCCGAGTCCTCTTTCCTGGATGCACACCACAGACCAAGATTCTGGATGGACTTGAAAAACTCAAACATCTTGATTTTCTGAAACATCCGGTTGTGTGTTTGAAGGACCTCGAAACATCCAAAACTGAGAAACAACCGAAGAGAGCGGAGAGTCGTGAAAGCCTTAAGTCTCAGTCCAAGGACTTGAGACCCAGCAGTGCCTTGCAGAAAGACAAGCTCGGACGCACCGAAGTCAAAAAACTGGAGGTGAAAACGAAGCCAAAGGCATCAAGTGAAACTCCTCCTAAAGAGAAGAAGGATGGGGAAGAAAAGGTTAAAGTAAAAGAGACAGATACGAAATCAAAGCCACCTAAACCAGCTGACAAGCTTGTTTTGAAGAAAGACGTGTCTAAAGAAGAAAAAAGGGAAGTGAAAAAGGACGATAAGGCTCCGGCTGCGGGCGTGAAGAAGGAAGAAAATGCAGAGAAAAAGAAAGAAGTGGTCAAGAAGGAACCTCTGAGCACGAAACCAAAGAAAGACATCAAACCAGAACCAAAGAAAGATGGCAAGAAGGATGTAAAAGTAGAGGAGAAGAAAACAGCAAAGCCAACTGTAAAGGAAGTGAAGAAAGCAGGTGGACCTTCAACAGCATCAACAGCAAGTTCAGAACAAAGGAGAGCTGCTGGGAAGAGTGGCACTCTGAAGAAAGATGGGACGCTCTCGAAGAAAGACACTCTGAGCAAAGGGACCAAAGGTAAGACAGGTGCAAAGGAACAAGACAACCAGAAGGAGGCCGAGGGCTCCAAGCTGTCGACACCTGAAGATGTGACGGCTGCATTTGAGAGATTTAAACTGGATGATGACAACGGGAACAGAGGTCAAAGCTCAAAGGTCACCGCAGCCGAGGCCGGCGGTGACCGGGCTTCACCTGTGGAGAGTCCGGAGAAGTTTCGCTGTACGGAGGCGGATCAGGAAGTGACCGCTGCCTCCTCGCTCGCCAAGACTCCTAAAGGTGAGCTCACTGTGAACTTTGACCTCAGCTCCTGTTTGAAAAATGGACCAGAGAACGTCTGTGAAGGAAAGACCTCTGAGCTGAGCTCCCTGAGGGAAGGTCTGGAAAACTCCGTGTCCTCGCAGGACAAACAGTCCAGTCTCTTGACGCTCAGTCCTTTCAAAGACGTCATGCCAGACTCCTCCTCCACCATGACCTCCATGCCGGCCGAGGTCGGCTCTCCACAGTCCACAGAAGTTGATGAATCCTTGTCTTTTTCTTTAGAGCAGATGCTGCCACCTTCTGCAATGTCCCCCAAAGGACCCATCAGGGACCGAGTCTACTCAAACGGACACGCAGGTGACTTGGACTCGAGCAACACGAGATCGAACCACCGAGGCCAGTGTGGATCTGGATCAGAGGAGCACATCCACGGGCTGTCAGAGCTCATCTCAGATGTTCCTCATGACGTGGATCTCTGCTTGGTGTCACCTTGTGAGTTCCAGCACCCCAAGACTCCAGAAAACCATCAGCATCATCTCGGCCTCGCCACCGCCAACTCACCAGACCCCTCCAACAACAACCACCACTCTGAGGGTCACAGCAGCAGTGACTGCCCCTCCGCCTACAGCCAGGAGACCCCTCCCACGTCCGTCAGCGAGTCCCTCCCCACGGCCACAGACTCCGACGTCCCTCCAAACACTGAAGAATGTCCCTCCATCACGGCGGATATAGACTCCGACGATGAGTCCAGCAGCCTTTTCCCACCCAGTCTTCCCCCGGATCATCTGCCCAGTCAGCACTACTCTCACATGGGAGGGCAGCTCTCCTCCCTCGACCCGCCGCCCGCCCCGGTCAAGGATCTGCCCCCGTTGCCACCTCAGCCCGGAGCCTGCATGGTGGAAGCAGAGGCCGACCGTTCGGGCAAAAGCCTGAAGAGTTCAGCTGCTAAGACCAAGAAACCGGCAGGTACGATGCCGAAGGCAACCGCAGGAAGTTCTGCAGCCCAAAATGGAAAGTCGAAGGTCGGCAGCTCCACAGGGTCGCTGAAGATGACCTCCAGCCTCGACACAAAGCCGTCCGCCCGAAATTCACTGGGAGGCTCCAGAGTTGGAGCTGCGAAACCTTCATCCTCAGGTAGGCAGACGGAGGCCCAGAGTCGGCTCTGAAATGTTCTCATGGGGTTTGCAGTTTGATGATTTGTGTTTGTGCAGATTTAAACATCTTAGATTCATCAGCATATTTTTGTTAAAAAAACCAACATCGATATGTTTTGGGACGTCGTGTGAAACCTCCTTCCTTTCTTTCTTCAGAACAGCCATGAAACACAAAACAAAACCTGTCACATAAACACCACATGAACATCCCAACAGAGGAGTGTTTTCCTTTTTCTGTCGAGTTCTCAAAACAGTTTTTTCTTGCGTAAAACAAAACAAGCAGTGACTCAGATGAAGCTGCAGGTGAAGCTGCAGGTGAAGGTGCAGGTGAAGCTGCAGGTGAAGGTGCAGGAGTCGCTGTGTTGAACCTCAGATGTTTTTTGAAGCTGGCAGGTTCCTGTAAACTTTGGCTCCTCTGTGCGTCCATCCAGGCTTTCTGGGGGAGTTCTTATGTCCAGGTGTTACTGCTTTTCATTTTGAGCGCCTCTTGTTTCCCTTTTACACCAGGTGACGCCCTGCCAGGTTCTCCACGGCTCCTCCTGCCTTCCCAAACATGGTGGCAACAGAACGACGTCACTGCTCCTCCTAAATTTTTCCTCCTAACCTTCTCGACCTTCTCTTTTGTGATTCAGGCCTAAAATGTCCATCCCATCTGAGGAGAAGCTCATTCACAAAGAGAGCTTAGTGGGGAACCGTTTCCAACTCTTTCTTCTGACTTCCTCACAGTGTCCAAAGCTGCCGGTTCTGAGGGTTCTGCGGTCTACGTGGACCTGGCCTACCTGCCGTCTGGCTGCGCCTCCTCCACCGTGGACGTGGAGTTCTTCAGACGTCTTCGCTCCTCCCATTACATCGTCAGCGGAGATGATCCGGTGAAGGAGGTGGCGATGAGGAGCATCCTGGATGCTCTGCTGGAGGGGAAGAGCAGCTGGCCAGAAGCTCCGGTCAGTAAAAACGCTGACGGATGTTTGTTTGCTTCAGCTTCTTGTGATCTGATCGTTGGTGGTTCGATTCAGTTCTAACGATGACTCGTCTGTTTTAAACCCGTCAGGTGACTCTCATCCCAACGTTTGATTCGCTGGCGATGCACGAGTGGTACCAGGAGACCCACGACAGGCAGAGGGAGCTGTCCGTCACCGTGCTGGGCAGCAACAGCACCGTCGCCATGCAGGAGGAGACCTTCCCCGCCTGCAAGGTCGAGTTCTGAGCCGCCGAAAGCCCCGCCCACCTCGCCTCTGGCCTCCTCACAGGTGGACGACGGGGGAGTAGAACTGAAGCTGCTGCCGTGGTTAAACGCAGAGCAGACCAATGAAAGGACGCGACCCATCAGGGTCCATAAAAAGTCTGTCAGCTGACCCTAAAAGCCCCGCCTCCTTCAGCCAAGTCACTCCAATGAGCATGCTCAGTTTGTCCCCACATGTCTTACTGTTAGTCTGCAGGCTGATGAGACTGACGTCCGGTCAAAGGTCAAAGGTTAAAGGGGCAGAATCCAAACTAGATTCTGGTCTCTGTTATAAGAAATAGGTTCTTTTATGTTTGCACCTGTGTGATGTCACTGCACGGTCACTTCCTGTCACCTGCTCGCTGCTGGATCAGCTCCTTCGACTCACCTGAGAACAGAAATTAGCACATTAGCAGGAACGCTAACGCTAACAGTCCCAGTTTGATTCCATTTAAAACCTGAATGACGTCTTTAAAAGGTTTTTATATGAAAAATATTGTTTACGTTCTTCGTTGAGGGACCCTGACCGCAACAACAAGCAGAGCACAGGTTTTTACTAACGCCCACAAATGCAACACATGCAGTAGAACGTTAGCAGACAGCTGATGTTAGCATGTTAGCTTGTTAGCATGAGCTGCAGCGGAGCGCGTCGTACGAAGCCAGGTGTGCTCTCCAGGTAACAAAGCAGGGATGCAGAGTTGCATAAACATGACGTGATGACGTCTGTAGTTCGCCGTCGTCATAATCACGTGCTTTACATCCCATAATTTCCTCTTGTTTTTACAAACTCTTTATCGTGACTGAAATTTTTATCTGCAATTGCACAACGTCATGTTTTACAATCTTCATCACATCTTTACGTTATAATTCTGCAAATTTCAGTGTTTAATGTTCATGATCTTTATTTTAAATCTCTGAAGTCGTCGTTAAACCACCTGACAGGTTCAAGTGCAATCCTGTTTTTGTAACGAGCTGATTTTAATCCCGTCGTTATTCCGTCTTTGTCTCATGACGGCGTTTTACCTCCGAACTAAAAGATGTTTTATCATGAGATCAACAGTAGTTTTTGAAAACATCTGCAGGTTTTCTCTGAACGTGCAGATGTTCCTCAGCAGGAAACACGCTGAAGTTTCTGATCCAGCAGGCGACCGCAGAGACGCGGCGTTCGTTGTATTCTCACGTGAATCCGTTGGCATGTGTGTGTCCACGTGTTGCTGTGAACAGCTGTGTGATCAGTTTGAACACGCCTGCATGCTGCTCAGGTGAGACCTCACCTGTCTGTGTCACTCTGAGGGGAACGTCTCCACGCCGACGCTCTCCGAACTATCGTAGTTTCACTTTTCACTAAACGCTGATGATGTCATCAGTGACACAGCAGCCGACGAACCACCTGACGGGTGGAGCAGGTGGAGCAGGTGGACGGTTTGATGTTTCCCCTCAGTTTCATCTGCAGCTCTGTATCCTACATTTCCCATGAGCCTCAGCTGTTGTGTCATTCAGGACTAAATCAATCAAAAACATAAAGCTACATCAGATCAGTGAGTTCTGGGGGGACAAACCTCAGCCTGCCGTAATCCGCCCGGCAACAGAGTCCGGAGCTCTCTGATTGGATGCTTCTCAGCAGCACTTCTTTGATTTGTGTGTTTCCGATGATTTAAATCAGCCGGTTGATGCAGGGGGTCAATAATCAATATTTCAGTTTCCATCTTACAGAACGTTCCATGTTTGTTTTGTTTGTGTTTTAGGTTTTTTTTAAAATTTTTGTTTCCTAATTTACAAACGACTGAAACCATGAAGAGAAAACTTGATTGTCCTTTTAATTTCTGCCTTTAGAAAAAAAAAACATTTCAATCTCTAATTTATTTATTTATTTTCTTTTTTTTTTCACAAATTGTCCTGAGGCTGAACTCCGGTACGAGCTCCTCGCCGTCACCAACGTTTGATCGTTAAACGTTTCGCTCCAGTTTCGAGTTAATTGATCGGTGAACCTTTAAGGGCTGAACCACAGAAACCTGCTGATCAGTTCACGACTTCACGCCAAAGTTTCTTTTTATCCGAAGCCGACCTCGTGTCTGAACGCCGACGGTTTAAACCCTTTTTAACGATAAAACGCTGAGTGGACTGTTTTTATCGACGCGTCAGGCTGCAAAGAAAAGTCATAAATTGGAGAAATCAAAGTTAAATTTCACATAAAGATGAAAACAGACATTTATAATATAAAATTACCTTTTCTACCTAAATTATATTGGACCTGGTCCTTTTTTTATGACTTAATTTCTGAGAATATTTTGACTTTTTACTGTAAAACTCGTCAGTTTTCATGTGTTGATGTTGTTTCTGTCTCATGAAGAGTTTTTATGTGAAGTTTCATCATTTGTTGTAATTTAACCAAAACAGGTAAAAACTTTCACTTCTTTTCTCATTTACACTTTTA
The DNA here is from genome assembly GCA_029814765.1 of Acanthurus leucopareius. Taxonomy (NCBI): domain Eukaryota; kingdom Metazoa; phylum Chordata; class Actinopteri; order Acanthuriformes; family Acanthuridae; genus Acanthurus; species Acanthurus leucopareius. The sequence goes on from JAQMCX010000046.1 coordinate 12,857,617, forward strand.
TGAACACGTGGAAGTTTTTTCACTTTATTGTCCGTTTGAACTTTATCAACACGTCAGATTTCTGTCTCCATCGATCAATAAGTTTGTTCTGCAGATTAAATGAGACAGACGACAAGACGGATACAAAATCATGAGGAATGAAACTGATTTTGAAATGTTTTCTCTCCCTGAACACACTCACACACACACACACACACACACACACAGGTGTGTTTTGAAACACTAATCTAGATGATTCTTTCAAAATAAAAGTAGCCCTTTGTCACAGTGTCTGCGGTGTGATTTATTGTGAAACGACTTCAAACATTTTAAAGGTTTTTGGTTCAAACTGATCGAAAGTTTCAGCAGCTGATTCTGACGGGAGTGTGTGAAGTGTGATCTGCTTTATGAATGGTGGCTCTTTGATGCTGAGTTGTGTGTGTGTGTGTGTGTGTGTGTGTGTGTGTGCGTGTTTGTGTGTGAAATGAATCCAGGAAACTGAGCCCTGAAACTGTGTTTTAATAATCTGCAGTGAGTTTTGAAAACTGACCTGAAGGTTCTGAATCTGGAGCCGAAGAGATTAAAAACAGTGTAGTTGAGTCCCTGCTGCTGTGCGATGCTGCCCCCTGCTGGACACAAACACACCTCCCACCAACACCTGGAGGACTGACTGATCAGTCATCAATAAGATCTGGTTTGGTGTATTGATCTGAGGAACCTGCAGCCTTGAAGGACGGAGGTGATGACCACGTCTCAGATGAAGCAGCGAGTCCTCCTGTGTTCTGCAGGTGTTGCACCTGTTGGCCACGCCCCCTTCAGCTTACCTGCTGACTTTGCTTCCAACTGTTCAGGTTCAGAACAACTTTAGTTTAATTTCATTTTGATTCGTGTGCTTGGCAAACTGTCACACTGCCCTCTAGTGGACATGTGTGTTCCCTGCCGATGAAACTGTTACCTGAGAGACACCTGTGTTACCTGTCTGTTTCCTGTCTGTTTCCTGTCTGTTTCCTGTCTGTTACCTGTTTGAATCGTGTCTGTGTGTTTTCTCTCTCTCACACTTCATGGACAAACCTGCTTTTCTCTGACAGTTACTTGTTCCTGTCTCCTCCTCTCTGCTCCTCATCACTCCCTGTTCTGCTGCCTCCTCATCCTCTCTCCTCCTCATCCTCTCCTCCTTCCTTTGGCTCTTCTTCTTCTCTCTTGGAAGTTACCCTTCTCTCCTCTCAGTCCTCCAATCCTCCGCTCTCTCCCCCTTTTTTTGGTACTCTTCTTCTCTCCCTCCCCTCCCCTCCCCTCCTCCCTCTCACCCCCTCCCATCCCCTCTCTCTCACCTCCTCCCCCCCCCCCCCTCTCCTCCTCGGTGGGCGTGTCTCTCTCCTCTCTCGGACTCAGATCAGATGATTCGGGCTGCAGCGGACTGATCTGCGGTCAGAAATGGAGTGAGTACATTTTCTTTATTTTCTTCATTTGTAAATACTTTTTCTTCTTCTGTGGTTTCTGGCTTTCTGGTTGTGACGTTACGTGTGACTTGGACGTGAGCGCGCGGTGTCTCGTGTCGTCATTGTGCGGCATCAGTCCATCAGAGCGCTGAGTCAGGATCCTAATGCGGGAAAACGCAGCGGAGAGGAAAGAAAACTCCGCACAAACTGCGCCAAAGTCCGGTTCAGGTTCCGGTCGGAGCAGCGGAGGATGGAAAAGTCCTCAGAAAGCGTCTGAGTCACTGCAGCGGGACGTTAAAGGGTTAAATCTCATTAAATGTGACAAACAGGCCGCGCGCTACTTGAGCGCGCAGAAGCGACCGGAGCGCGCGGATCGCTCATCAATGAGCTGCATGACCCCTTATAATTACATATTGATCAGTTTTTGTAATGAAGAACCTGATTTATGATCATCAGATCAAGTTAGACTTGTTAGGCCGAGGTCGTTTCCGGACCGCCCTTTTCAAAATAAAAGCACAATGTTCCGTCTTACTAATGGTGCGTTTTATTTAAAGAGCATATTTCGTAGTAAATAAGATGCAGTTCAAAGTGCCTGGTATCATTTAAATACATTAAAAATACGATAAAAAATGTAAACAGGGATAAAATGAAGTAAAAATGAAGCTGCTGTTGGATTCAGTGAAATCAGATGGTTTAAATTTAGGAGCAGAAAAGTGAATCTGGAGACTTTTACTGACCGACAGACGCTGCATCATGTTGGACTCAGAGACTCTGAGGATCAACAGTCTGAGTTCAGTTCACAGTAATTCACTGCTTTCTGCTCTCAGAGATCAGACTGGTGGTTTTGGACATAAAGTGACGTCTGTTCAGACAATGAAGGTGACTTGAGTTGTTTTAAATATCAGGTGATGATGAGTGAAGTCTCTCTCTGTTAAAAAAACGAAAACTAGCGGCAGTTTTGGAAAGAATTCATATTGAGATTTAAATTAAAAGAACAAGGAGACAAAAATCTGAGACTGAGTTTATAAACTGATGAGTTTCTTTAACAGTTTCTGTGGTTTTGATGTTCAAACAACAGAACTTCAAATGGAAAAAGACTCTTTTGAATAAAAGTGGGGCCATTTTAATGTGTAAGAACAGCAGTTATTATTTTGAAGGTGAGGCCGGCCCACTTCCGGTGGGCAGTGTGTCTGCTGCAGAGGGGGCGGAGCTTCGGGGGGCGGATTCATGACAAGGACACAGACCAGTTCACTGCGTCTGTGCTGATGAGAAAACAAGTTCTGCTCTCAGATCAATAATCAGCTTCATGTCTTTTATTGTGAAAAACAAACAGGAAGCTGAACTGAGGGGGAAGCAGTTCTGCAGAGCTTTTAAATCAAAACTGAGTTTGTTTGAGTGCAGTTATGAAGTGTGACAGCCTGTGTGTGTGTGTGTGTGTGTGTGTGTGTGTGTGTGATAGTGTGTGTGTGTGTGTGTGTGTGTGTGAATGTGGGTGTATGTTAAATA
>JAQMCX010000046.1:12893651-12904640 GCA_029814765.1 Acanthurus leucopareius
GTTACCTGGCTCAGGTGTGTGTTACCTGGCTCAGGTGTGTTACCAGGCTCAGGTGTGTGTACCAGGCTCAGGTGTGTGTACCAGGCTCAGGTGTGTGTTACCTGGTGAAGACCTCCAGCGGGGCGGTGGAACCGGCTCCAGGCAGCGACGATGCTTTTCCAAACTGCAGCCTGAGAGGGTGTTTGCCCTGCAGCTTGACGATGATGCCGTCGTTCACTGGGAGCCAGTCCATACTGGGAACCAGCAGCTGGCTGGGCAGCAGACAGCACTCGTCGATCAGACTCTCATCGGGGTCCTGGGGGGGGCCGTCGTCCCGAGCTGAGACACAGACGGACAGTTAGTGTGAGCAGGGTGAAAACAGCTCAGCTAACGTGAGACACGAGACAGAACAGGAAGGAGGTTCGGGCTCAGTCTGCAGGTTCAGACCAGCTGCTCCTTCCCGTCCCGTCAGGGGTCCGGTCACGCTGACGGCGGGGGGCCACCTGCAGACCCTCGTGACCATTTATATGACAGTGAAACTCTGGAAGGTCTTACAGCAGAGCCACAGCTTGGTGAGCAGCCTGAAGAGTAGCTGCATGCTGTCCTGGTTGTCAGACGTGGCGGTGAAGGTGGGCAGGCAGCCCGGCTTCAGAAGACCCCAGATCCTGATCATCACCAGCATCTCCCTCAGCATCCCCAGAGACGCCCCGTCCCTCATGAAGCCGAAGCCTGGCCGCACCATGGAGCCCTGCGGACGGAGGACGCACGTCAGCTCTGTCTGCTTTGTTGGGATGTGTGACTGAGAGAGGTGATGCCTCACCCGTCTCACCCGTCTCACCCGTCTCCTCGTCTGACGAGGATCACGGTGGTAAAAAGCTTTACGCTCTTTACGCCTTCGTTACCAACAAACCGTTTTATTCCTTTGGTGCCTCGTTAGTTGTGACCTGGTTTGTGATTCTCTCGTGTGGAGAAACTTTCCTGAGGAGACGCAGACAGCTGGTCTCCGTCAGACAACAAGATGGAGATCACGTGACCTTCACCATGAAGGAACGTGAGTCCTCGTTACCTGGAACCTTCAGCTGCGTCCTCGTTTGCTCACCTGGTTGGGCAGGTTGGCCAGCAGGTAGAGGACAAAGTCCCCCACCCATTGGATCAGCTGCTGCAGGGACTGCAGGGGGGGCCCGTCCAACACAAACTCCTCCGTCTTCAGATTGATCATCACTTTATCGATATCTGAGGAGACATGCGGCGATCGATCAGTAATCATTACCTCCCGTCCTTCCACCTGAGTCTCACCTGTCCTGAATCTCACCTGTGTCCGTGTTCTTGGCGCAGATCTCCGTCAGCCGGTCACCTGGACTCTTGTCAGGTGTGTTGAGGACATGAGGCCTCAGCAGAGACTTCAAGGTGGAGCTGATGGCGATCAGGAGCAGCTTGGCGTGGAAGTCACAGGCTCGAGCCGCCGTCGCCGTCGAGAGTTTACAGAGAGACGCCTTCACCGCCACGATACGAGTCGCCAGGACCTGAGACATAGATCACTCTGCTTAAAGGGAGGACGCACAGCTACACTGAAGCATCATGGGAAGTGTGTTTTAAGCGGTGTATGAAACCACGTCCTGCTCTGATCTCGTCCTGCAGGTGGTGGTGCTACCTGCTGCAGCGCCTGGTTCTGCCTCATGTACTCCTCGTGCAGCTTCTCCACCAGGTTGTGGACCATGGTGGGCTGCACGTGCAGCAGGACGTCCCACCAGTCGTAACCTGTCACCATGCAGTACTCCAGCAGGAACAGCAGGTGGCGCAGCGTGGTGTTCATCTCCAGCACCTGGCCCATAGACGGCGACACCCGAAGCATGTGGAGCTGCAGAGGAAACAACAACAGAGTCAGTTTTCCTTCTGAGCAGCGACGTGTCCGACACCGAGCGGCAGACAAACATCCAGCTGGATGAACCGCAGAGTTTCTGATGAACCTTAAACTACGTGAACTTCAGTCTCCATGAACGAACAGTTCGTTCGTCTTCAAACCTGCAGATTAAAATGCATCTAGTCTGTGAAAACAACAGCTGCTGAGCATCGACTGCACTGATGAAAGAACACACGAAGACAAAATGAAAGATAAACCCACTGAAAATCAGTTCCACCTCTGACAGTCGGGAGGAGCACCGACCCCACAGCACCGACCCCACAGCACCGACCCCACAGCGCCGACCCACCAACCAGCAATTCAGTTCAATTTTATTTATGAAGCGTCAAATCACAACAAAGTTGTCTCACTTTGCATGTAGAGCAGGTCATGACCACACTCTGTAAACAGCGTGCCAGCAGAGTAAACACACTGAACACACTGAACCACTGATTTGACCAGCGGAGCTCTGGAGGTCAACGACCCCACAAATCCCTCGATAACAAAGGTCACATGTTCTCGTACAAAACAAACATGGATGCCAACCAGCAGCTGTTTACAATCTGACACAGAAAAACAAAGGAGAGGTTTTTACAAGCGAGAATGCAGAGATTCAACTCTGAGACACATGAACGGCTGAAGGATGAACGGCTGAAGGATGAACGGCTGAAGGATGTGACTCCATGAACTCTTAATCAAACATTACTGATACAGTTTTCTGAGTTTTCACACAGTGAAGCATCTCTTCTTTTGTGGTAAATGCAGCCACGTTGGTGTCGAACAGGAACAGGAACAGGAACAGGAACAGGAGGCCCAGACTCAGAGTGTCTTCTCCTGGATGGAGAACATGAAGGACTGCAGAGCCTTCAGGAGGAACCATCTTTGATCATCTACAGGTACGTCACCATCAGGTACGTCACCATCAGGTACGTCACCATCAGGTACGTCACCATCAGGTACGTCACCATCAGGTACCTGCTTCAGTTGCAAACATCCAACATGTTCAAAAAACCTTCTGGAAACAGCTGCTCACCTTTCCGTGGTTGTCGACTCCAGCCAGCGCCAGCGAGGTCCAGGAGAACTGCAGGGCCTTGAAGTGGAGGGCGGGGCCTCCGGTTCTTTGGCGTTTGATGGCCGACTCGTCTCCGGGTCTCTGACCCGAGGAGGAGGCCGAGGAGCCGTAGAAAACCCCCATGGTGTGGAGGGACAGACGGTGCAGGACCTGGATACTGCCATCATGGAACGCCAGAGCCAAGCCTGAGAACACAGAGAGAACCGGCTCTCAGAAGAAGAACCAGGCGAGCCGAAGCTCCAAACTTCTCAAACACAGTGATTGGCTGTCAGAGGTTGTCAGTAACGGCTTTGAGCAGATCTGACGCTCAACAGAAAACTCAGAAACAGAGTCTTTATGAACCAACACATTTAAAAGGCCAGTGTAACATCACAGAGCTGTGGTGTCCCTCAGGTCTTCTGTCCTGCTGAAAACACCAATCAGACGTTCACACAGCATGAAGGTTGTCTGGGGCGAAACAGAGGAGATGAAAGTCTCCCGTTCAGACTAAATCTCAACGTGTCGAACGTCTCCTCCCTCAGTGATCCGAAGGCTGAAGCAGAGAACGAACGAGCGAGCGAACTTCAGACTGACGCCAAGCTGACGCTCTGCATGCAGTCACATACACACTCAATGCAAACAAGCTTTTAGAAGCAACACGAAGACGCAACATTTGCTTTATTCACTCGGTTATTTAACTGATGAACCTTCGTCTGACCGGTTTATCAGTGAACTTGTCCGTCACACTAACCCTAACCCTGCAGTTTCGCCCTCCACCACAAGTCAAATCTGAAGGAAACAGATCAAACTGAGACGAGTCGGCCTGAAGCAGCAGTCATTCCTACAAGGTTCCTCTAGAGGGCAGTGAAGCTCACTGAGCTGCATGTTTGGATCATGTGACAAACCGAGACACGACAGCGTTTGATTTGGACCTTTCAGGGATTCAAGGTTCTTATTCTGACCGAGGAGAGCAAGCTCCTCCTCCTCCTCCTCCTCCTCCTTACTAATGACCCGAGAGGCAAACATTCACTCTGTGTTCAGTCCAAACACCATGAAACAGACAGAGTTCTCCTCACCGAGTCCGGGGCAGAACTTGGTGTCTGACGCCACCTTCAGGTCGGTGTTGGAGATGGAGATGGGCAGCTTGGGCAAAGCGACGGCCGACACTCGCTCCAGGTCACTGGTGGTCGTCAGGATCCTCCACTTCAGGATGGTGGGCTGCTTCTCCCCAACTGGACACAAGAACAAGCTCAGAGGTCAGAGGTCAGAGGTCACACATCAAACCCTGAGTTCAAACTGGGCGCCATCATCGCCTCGGCAGGCAGAACCAGTTTAACCAGTTTAACCAGTTTCTGTTTCTTACCGACTGGCGATCGGTGCTGGAAGATGTTGTTGACAGGAAGTCCCTCCTTCCTCAGAGACCAGCACTCCACGATGCTGCCACTCTGATTGGACGCACACAGCAGAACCTACAACACACACACACACACACACACACACACACACACAAACACACACACACACACACACTCTCGTCAGATTCAGTTTTGTGTATCTCTGGTTCTCAGATCTAAGACTAGGAAATAAAACTTGACTGTGTTGGTTCTGTGTGGTTTTATATGGTTTTGTATGGTTCTCCTGGTTCTGTGTGGTTCTGGTTCTGAGTGGTTCAGGTTCTGTGTGGTTCTGGTTCTGCTGGTTCTCCTGGTTACCTGTTCAGAATTCTCTCTGGTGAGGAACTTGAGGTGGGTGACGGCGGGATACTTTTCCCTCCTCAGCGGGTCGGTGGTGCAGCGCAGGAACAGAGACGGCAGCAGTTCGGTGTCGATGCGACACTTCTCGCTCACGACGCTAACCACCACCTGAACACAGAGAACAAGGTCATTTCATCCTGACGTCAGCGCCTGTGAAGGTCAAAGGTCACCTGTCAGGTTCCTCTGGTTCCGACCTTGTAGAACTGGACGGGAGACGAGCTGCTGCCATCGGTCGCTGCCACCACGATGTTCCCTCCTCCCGTGAAGGCGATGTCAGCTAACGCCACCCGCCCCCTCAGCCGGCAGAGACTCTCGCTGGCCGTCAGCAGAGCGCCGCCCGGCTTCAGCAAGGACACGGTGACCAAACCGCTCACCGTCACCGCCAACCAGCCCTCCATCGGCTTCCCGCCGAACAGAGTCAGAGATGGAGAGAACTTCACCCGAGAAAACTTCTCCCCAAAGTTTGTGGAACCCGACTGAAGCGAGAGACGGAAGGAAACACGATTAACCAGCTTACTGCTGACGGATCCAACGTGGTCACATGACAAACGCACTGATCGCTTCATCATGCACGGGCCGGATCAATAAACATCATCCTCCACATGTTTGCAGGTATATTCAGGTTCGTGTCAGTTACCATCTCAACGTGCAGAGCCAGTTTGACGCCGTTGTGCAGCCAGCTGAGAGCCACGATCGGGTCTCCGTCCACGGAGCTGGACAGGACGCTCTCCCAGCTGTTCACCAGGTGGTCGGACATCGACCAGCACTTGATCTGACCGTCACCGTCTGCAGACAGCAGCCTCGAACCTCGACACACAAACACACAGCATGTTAGCATTCACATGAAAGGAGACTGAGGACAGAGGAGCTCTGATGAAGCTCTGATGAAGAGAGAAGAAACCATCTTCACAGTCTCATCACTGAACAAAGTTTTCATGGCGTCTGAATCAGAAACATCTGGAATAATTATCTTTAAAACCCTTTAAAACGAGCAACATGTTCATGAAATCCAGATAAAAGTAAAGAGAGTTAAACAAAATATAAAACACAAAGGAACCAGAAAACTAAACTAAACTAAACTAAACTAACAGGAGCTCGGCTCACCTGAAGGGTCCCACTCCAGACAGGAAATGACCTCAGTGTGTCCGGAGTTGATGGAGTAAACGTCCCAGGGGTGCTCTGTGTCTATGATATGGATCATGTGACTGACATCTGGAACACACACACACACACACACAGGGTTAAACTCTCCTGGAGAAACAGACTCTGCAGGTCCTCCCAGGTTCAGATCGCTCTGCTGCTGCAGGAGTTCACCTTTGTCGTCGTCCTCGTTCTTCAGGTCCGTGGTGAAGGCCACCAGGTTCCTGCAGGACCAGGAGCAAACCAGAGGGATGGAGGGGCGGTGGGTGCTCTTTGGACGCTTCTCCCACTCACACACATACGCTAACTCCATGATTCAACCACAGAAGAAGAAACTAGGACACAGGAGGATGGCCTCACCTGAAAGCACAGAGACACAGGTGAACAATATTTATGACGAAATAACAAATAAAAAATAAACCAGGTAAATATTTGTGAAGTGTTATTTAAGTAAAACTGTTTAACTTGAACGCATCAGTAACAATGAGACCAGATAACAACAATAATAACGATATAAAGTTTATTCTTTCGTGTTCTCTCACTCACACAACAGCAAAGGCAAAATGAATTACAGACTGAATGAAACTACTCTTCCCGGTGTGACTGGAGGATGTTTGCGTGTCACGGTTCGGCGGCTGCTCGGAGCTCCGGTGGACCGGCAGCGGCGCTCGGTTAACGGGCTGCGGCTGCTCCAGCAGTAACTTCGCTGTCTACACTATCACTTGGGTGTGATATTTATGTAAAATTTGTATTGTACCGTTATGATAAATTCAGTCTCCTCATTTGAAGAATTGCTGCATTTAATGGGAAAAGGATTTCAAAGCTTTTGCTGCCTGTGAGCATTAAACTTAAAAAATACACCTGTTAGCGCCGACAGATGATACTTTCACTCAAACACACTTTCCTGCTAAACTGAGCAGTTTGCTGCAGAAGATGTTTTAATTAAACTTAAACTCATCCGATCAGCTCACACAGGTTTTCTAGCAGGAGTTTGTTATTATTATTCCACAGCACCTTCATGTAGTTTCACAGTTACGTTAGCCGCTAGCGTTAGCATACCTTACTTTGATTTCAGCTCCGGTGACGGAGATAAAAAAAAAAAACTCAGTTTGAGATGATGGTGGCCTCCAACCTTTAAAATAAATAACATAAAATAAATATTGATCAGTCCCAGCTCGGTGGGAAACTGCACTCAGCGCTGGATGTTAGCTTGTGTATCAAACTAACATCCTACGTCCATTCAACTCAGCGGCGCATCGGGACCCTGAACGTCTCATAGCTGTCTCTGAATGTGCCTGAGTGGAAAGTGTGTAAAACAATGTAAAATGTATAATTTCTTTGCGTCAGCGTGTTTTAAAATTCAAACTATTTGTAAAATAATCTGTCAGACTGTGTTTTGTGTTAATCTGACACAGACTCCTCTGTGAATGAGATTTTAAAATACCCCTGAACAAGTTTCCTTTCACTGCCATCTGTCTCCCAGGTGAATCAGCGCTCGGTTAAAACACCTTATGTTTGTGGGATTTATCTTTATCTGCGTCAATAAACCATTTTTGACCAGAGGAAGTCGTTTTTGGTGCCGTTAGAGCAAAACATTAGTGCCTTTCTGTAACACGGTTCAACAACAGCACATTTCCTCCGGTCGAAACATGAAAATGAGCTCAGTGAGCTCAGACAGTCGGCAACTTGTTTTCACATCCACCTTTCTTTGTTTCTTTACGGTTCTTTAACTTGTTTATTAAGATTTGAAGATGAAGGGATGAAGAGGAGGCCTGAGGCAGCAGGCGGCCGCCGCGCAGACCTACGTCGGGTGAACGTCGCTCGTGACGCAGGACCCGTATTTCCGCCCTGCTGCTGCCTCATAATAGCAGCCGTCAGTCCGCTGTCAGCCCCCGTTAGCTCCTCAGAGCTGCTGTCAGCCGAGCAGAAGCTAACAGTCCGAGTTTATCCCCCCGGAGGACCAGACGAAGCCTTTATCTCTCCCGAGTCTGTTGTGGTCGAGCTGAAATGACCCCACGTAGAGTTTGAAGGCGGCTAGCTGCCAGCTAACACTGTCGCTCGGCTAACGTCACAGACCTGCTAGCTTAGCCGCTATCCGAGTTCGCTCTTCCCATGAACGACTAGCGCGCTAACGGTGCTAACGGTGCTAACCTGCTAGCTTTCGCGTTACAAGTCCTGTCGTCCTGATGAAAACTCGGCGGAGGAGACCTTAGCATGCACAGAGCTGCGAAGTAAATAACAGGTAAGTCAGCCAAATGCTAGTTCACACCCCGACGTTAGCTGCAGGGGCACGAGCGCAGAGATGTGAGGTGTTTACGGCACCTGAAGGATGTTGTTTATATGTCGGAGCAGGAGACAATAGGCCTCAAAACAGGTAAGGACGGACAGCTGCTGCCAGACTCAGCTGAACATCAGGATAAAACATAAAACACTAAAGGTCATCACTCATTTACCGTCATGTAACAGGACGGACAACTCTGCCTGGAGCCAGATATACAAGAATGTTGTTGTCATTATTGATTAGAATATCGATTATCCTCAACATAGAGAGAGAAAAAACGTGAAGTCGTTTTATTAAACCAGTTTTTATTTTATTGTCACATGTGATAAAGAAATTCAGCAAATGTTCACCTCAGAGCTGAAACGATCGATCCCTCGAGCAAAAATCAATCGGCACAAAATGATGCAGCAAATTTACCGATAATCGACTCGTTATGTCAATAAGTATTCAGGTGTTAAACAAGTCTAATAATAATCGATAGCAGCGTGTCAGATTCAAGGATTAGATGCTTGTGTTTGAAAGGAGACTGAATATATACACAGGCCTTTTTTTTTCATTTAATTCTAAAAATAAAAGGAAATGTTCAAATATTAAATTGAGGAACTCAGGATGTGATTCTGCTTTAAAAAACTGGAGTAGTTATTAATTTATCCAAACAGTTTGTAGTTTTCTTTCTTTTCCAGTGAACTCCTGTGTGACGGCTCGTGTGTTCGGAGGAACATGGGTTGGTGGAGTCGAGGAGTCTGAAAAATAATTGTCCTTTTTGTGGGATTGCCTCTGGAGATTTCCATAAATCTGGCAGAGAGTTTGATTATGTTTTGACCAAAAGCGACCAGCTGTGACATCATAAGACGAGCTGTGTGTGTTTCAGATAAACACTGAATACGGTGGAGTGGGTGCAGCAGTAGTTTCATGTAAAGGTTCAGTCCCAGCTGCTGTTGTACAGTCTGCGTGGTCTCTGCTGCCAGTTCAGATAACAGACTAGTTAACCCACATCTCCACACGGAGGCTCCTGACCTCTCACTCCCATTTAAACTGCAGTCTTCAAAGTTTGCTGCCAAATGAATTCTCAGTAACACAAACAGCGTCCAGCTGCGACGGCTGACCTGCGACCGCTTTCAGGCGCAGACGGATTTTCAGAGTCAGGCCGGTTGGAGCCGTCAAACTTTGCTGCTTTATTATTGCACAAGAGAAAAGATTAGAAATGTCTCGCACTGCTTGTGACCTGACCTGGTTGAGTCGCTGGTTTCACAACAGACACACGTCTATTGTGTCGGCTGTGCTGGTTGTACGAGGCATCCAGCTGAGGTGGGAACCTCCAGGAGCCTTTTGGTTCAGTCAGTCCTGAGTCACAGAGCTGCGATTTGATGATAAAAATGATCACAGGTGCATCTCGATTTCTTCTGAGACTTAATATGATGCATCGATTTTTTATTTTCAAAATTATACAGCTTCATTAATCGATCAAATCATCCAAAGGCATTTAATAACAAGTCGAGGCGGACTTCCCCTTTGTGTTCATGTTGAGTCTCCAACAGTGGAGCCTCTCTGCTGCTTCAGGAGCCCTGGGAAAATCCATCGCTAAGCTGCTGCAAAGTTCTTGAGTCAAAATCAAACCGCTGCTCATTAAGTCCGTCAATATTTAAAATATATCAGACGGCGGTCAGAGGGAATCTTCACAGCAGACATCATGTCCTGTTTTAAATGATGTTCCTGTTCAAAACAGTGAACTCTGGTCAACGTTTGCTATGGCTGCTGGCTGATTGTTGTCGACCCCCTCTGGTTTGTTTCAGAAAACATCCGTCACTCGTGATGGAGGCAAATCGCAGCCACGTCTCTTTTTTCAAATGCATGAAATAGTAATCGAGTAATCACGCAGGTTCCACTCGACCTTCAGGGAATCGATGGTTGTTCAAACGTCTCACTAATCCTGGTTCTGGTTGTTTACAGGTTCAGCTGCTTGAGGAGGTCCAGTTCACCAGCACTCGGCTTCAGACTCTGGACCTTCATCGTCTGATCTGAAGTCAGTTTACTTCGTACCTGAGGAGCGCTGACGGCAGCCATGCTGACCTAGAATCAGCTGTTAGCTTTGCAGTGTGAGCTGATAAACGCAGAGACAGAGATCATGTCAGAGAACCAGGCCAACAACAACAACGTTCCCCTCAACAACAACAACAACAACAACATGGGGCCCAACAGGATCCGAAACCCCAACATGAACCAGAACCCTCTCATCAACGTCCGAGACCGCCTGTTCCACGCCCTCTTTTTCAAGATGGCCGTCACTTACGCCCGCCTGTTCCCACCGTCCTTCAGGAGAGTCTTTGAGTTCTTCGTCCTGCTCAAGGTGAGAAAACGTCTTCAGACTTCGGTCCTGATGAGTCACTGAGGTTCATTGAGTTTGAAAAAGGAACAACTTGTTGGATTAAACTGGAGCTGCTGTTCTTCTGTCAGCTTATAATCAGTTCACACGACAAAAACCAAAATACTCTGAGTTCTCGTTTCTGGCCGTTTTTCATCTCCAACGCAGATCAACGTTTGTTCCTATCGTACGTGTGGTGTTACATCATTTCCTGTGTCACTCCTCGCGTACGTTTTCTTGATCAGAAGGAGGTTTGGAGTAGGGGTGTGAATCTTTCACTCACAAAACGATCCGATTCAAATCTTGATTCACAGGCTACGAACCGATTCAGGGACGATTCATAAAAAATAGTAAATGATTTGGTACGATTCGATCCGATTCGGTTGAGTTCGATTCAATACAAATTGACAATTTAACCCCAAGCACTTATTTTTACTTTATGTTTCTGAGAAGAAAAAGAAAAAAATACAAATGTAATTTCAAAATAGTATCCTTTTGTTTATTTAGTGTCCAAGAGACAAT
>JAQMCX010000046.1:12916498-12927164 GCA_029814765.1 Acanthurus leucopareius
TTGATGTGACGTGTGTGTGTGTGTGTGTGTGTGTGTGTGTGTGTGTTCATGTGTGTGTTCATGTGTGTGTGTGTGTGTGTAGTTGGTTTAGTTCAGTGTCTTCTGACTTTGAGAACTTATCACACTCGGGTAATTAGTTGGTGTGTTTTCTCTTTCGAGGTCGATCACATTGTGATTTGTTTTGTGTTTCGGTTGTTTGTTTCCAATAATCGATACATGACATCCTGCTCTTCTTCGTCCTCAGCACTCCATGATCTACTTCTTCCACCACTACGAGCTTCCTGCCATCCTGCAGCAGATCAGGATCCAGGAGATGCTGCTGCAGAACCAGCAGGCGGGTCAGGCCAATCAGACGGCTCTGCAGGACAACCTCAACAACAACCACAGTGCCGCCGCCGCCGCCGCCGCTGCTGCCGCCGCCACGGCTGCCGCTGCTGCTGCAGGACCAGGACCTGCCAACAACCCCCAGCCTCAGGGCGACCCTCAGCTCCCATCCTCCTCCTCCCCAGCAGCAGCAGCAGCAGCAGCAGGAGGAGGAGCAGGTGGAGGAGGAGGTGGAGGAGGAGGAGGAGATGTGAGGTCGGAACTGAACTGGGTGGCTCAGACAGCCGCCATCATCACAGAAGCTCTGTCCACCTCCAACCAGCCGCCGGCCTCAGCTGACTCTTCAGGAGGGCGGGGCTCAGCAGGAGCGACGGAGGAGGTCAGTGCTGCAGCTGCTGAGCCCCCGATGGGAGAAGGAGGAGCAGCTGCCACAGGAGGAGCAGGAGGAGGAGGGAGTGAAGAAGATCCCAACATCGTTTCAGTACAAATTAAAACCACAGCAGGAGAAACAGATCCTCCAATCAGAGGGCTGCAGGTGGTGCAGGCGGGGCCCGCAGCGGCGGCGGCCCCCTCACAGACAGACTGCCCCCCCCCACAGAGTCCAGGTACAGACTGGGACTGCAGAGCAGCACAGCAGAGCTCCTCCCTCACCCCGTCCTGAGAGTCCAGGTGCAGGGCGGCTGACAACATCTCACCTGTCCGACATGGTGCCTCAGTCTGTCAGCTGATCAGGGGGATCATTCAGTGATTGATCAGTCACCTTTATTTTTATTGATTAGTTCAGCATTGTTTCCTCCTTCCCACCTCGAGGTCCGGACATGTGGAGGAACAGGAAGCAGTTCTGAGCGTTTTTTACTGAATCACTGACTCGTTTCACTGCTTCAGGCCCGTAAAACGAAACATGACTTTGTCTGCTTCAGCTGATCTGAGATCCGGTTTGATCCGGTTCAGAAACGCAGCGTCGCGTGAGTCCAAAAGCCAAAGAGATCCAGTCTGCTGTGAGAGGAGCTGGACCGGCGAGTTCTGAGGAGCCTCCCGGTCTCAGCGCTGTCCGAGCTCCGAGTGTTTTCTGTCAAGTTTTCTGTCAGAAATGTTGTCAAATGTTTGTTTGTTTTGCTCAAAACTCAAAGATTCTGAATCTGCTGTCACAGAAAAGAAGCCCCCCCAAAACAAACAAACAAACAAACAAACAAACAAAAAACAAATAAACAAACAAAAAAACAAACCATATGTGAGCAGCTGTTTAATGAACCTGAACCTTTTTAAACAGGAAACTCGATATTTGTGAGGCTTTTAGAGAGATTTTCATTTTCAGACGGAACCATTAAGCTTCGAGGTGACAGACAGGAAGTGGGACAGACAGGAAGTGGGACAGACAGGAAGTGGGACAGACAGGAAGTGGGACAGACAGGAAGTTAGACAGACAGGAAGTTAGACAGACCAACATGCTGCCCGTAAAACATCAGAATGTCTCTTTAAAGACTGAAACTGCTTTAGAAACAGCAGGAAGTCAAGAAGCTTCACTGATTCCCCAGAAAACGAAATTTAAACCACTTTATCTCCTGTTTTGTTTTTTTGTTTTTTTCTTTGCTGACCCTGACGATCAGTTATTGATCAGTAAATCGATGTTGATCAGCCCTGATTCTGACAGACTGAAGCACAAACTTAACTGTGTTGGTTTCTGTTTCCATCTGCTTTTATTTTGAAGAAAAAGACTCATCGAGAACAGGAAGTTGTTCTGAAGCGTTGCAGTGGATGGACCGATCAATCAGATGGATCAGGACTTCCTGTCAGATTGGATGCCTTATCAATAATCCTTAGACTGTCTGCAGACACTTCAGAGACATCAGCAGTGGAGCCAGCTGATTGGTTGTGCAATATGACACCGGCTGTATCACATCTTAGGCTCCACCTCCTAGCAGAGCGCGTGGTCTGTCACTGTGATGCGTTCAGGGGACTTCTGGCAGACGCTGAGACGCCTGCAGGTCATCTCAAAAATGATTCTAAACAGACGTATTGATAAACACACAAAACGTTCACGAGAAAACTTCTTCAGTTGTCCTGAACGTTTTCATCACGACGCCGGAAAAAGAGAAAAAGTCACAAAAGGTCAAATGACCGGCAGAATCAGTACGAACCAAACCAACCTCAGCGAGAACCTGATCAATAATCATTAAATGATCTTCAGCTAAACACTTTTTTTCACCAGAGAAACACAAAGTGTAGAAGAAAAACGTCGAGTATGTATTTGATCAGTAATCAATAAATTTAATTGTCAGTCACATGACCTCTGAGACCACATGATCACTGATGGGTCACCTGAACGCACCACAGACCAGGTGACTGGGTGACAGATGGACGCCGTCTTCTTCTCCTCTTTGTTCTACATGTTTTTGTTTTTGTTTTTGCTTTTGGTTTTTTTGGGGGGGTCACGTCCTGTCTGTGAAGGAGGCGGAGCCTGAAGTGTGACATCAGCAGTAGACTGTTGGGTTTGTTTGGGGGGGGTGTTGGGGGGTTTTTCTTCTTCGTGCCTCTCTGCTGGATGACTGTAGCCTCATTAGTCAATTTGAAGCCTGAAACTCATCAAACTGTATTTAACTGTCCAGTAAAACCAGTAAAACCAGTAAAACCAGTGCACAACAACCTGTTAGCACAGAAACTGTGTGAATGTCTGAGTCATTTCTGTCTGTTCAAACCTCACAGCAGCTTCTCAAACAGAAAGTCCACCAGAAAAAATCAGGTCAGATGAGTTTAATAGAGACTGAGTCAGACTGGTCAAACTGGAAACCATTTCACTCCTACTGACCTTCACTGGTGTCATGTGACCTACAGGAAGTGTGAGACCGAAGCCAGAAAGAAGAATAAAATGAGATTTCCAGAATAAAGTCCAAATATTTTGAGGGGACAGTTTTATTATTTTGAAAAAATAAATCTAAAGAATTCCTTTTTTATTCTCAAAATATTTCTTTACTTTTACTTTTTGATGACTTTTTTTCTCTAATTATAAAAACTTTATCACAAATAATGATCAGATGGAGAAGAGTCCTGTAGTCAAAACTGAGGGCAAAGCAAAGACAGAAGCATAAAGTCAAACATCTTGATGCAGGAGAAGCTCCGCTGGACGTCATAGCTGCAGACCGGAGACCTGAACTCGAGTCGGACTCAAGTCTGAGACTCGACCGACCGAAGCCTGTTGACTCGTTCATTTCTGTCCCTGAAACACAGTGACATGCATCATCCCACCTGATGGGACTGTGTGTTCAGGCAGGAGGCAGAAGGTTCAGATCAGTCAGACTTCATGGGGATTTTCATGATTTCCTGTAACGCAGACAGACTCGGTGGACATCAAACAGCCCGTTTCCGTTTAAAACAGGTGTTTTCTTCACCCTGAGAGGCTCAAGGGCCCATTTTGATTTTAGAAAACTTTCTCATCCTTCCTCCAGTCAGACAAATAAAACATGAAAACCTCCTTTGAACAGTAAAGCAGCCATCGAACAGGCTGCAGCCGCTTTTAGTCAACTGGTTTTGACGGCTTAAACATTTTACTCAATATTTTAAATTTGATCAACTTTACTGTCTGATTGTTGGGAGAAGTGATGTTATTACTGATGCAAAAGTCCCCTGCTGACCTCACTACAGTCTGTTAATGCATCACTGTGGCCTTCGGGAAAAGTTTTGGCTTCTCAAATTATTTCTAGAAAACCACAGGTGACCTGAAAAAGCAACGGCGGCTCAAAGTAGAAACAGGAAGTCTGACACTTGTTGAACAAACATTTGCCTGCGACTTTTAGTCTCAAACATTGAAAGCAAGATCGAACAGCCTGAACGGTAAGAAACCGACTTGATTGATTGCAACCAAATTTATGTTTCAGTGCTTTAGGAAGTGTGAAGGGATTAAATAGCACAATACTTATAAATGTTAAAGAAAATAAAATGTGAATTTGTGATGGATTGAATAATCAGCAACACATCTTTGGCCTCAAATGGAGCATCTTTAATATTCTGAAATAGGATATAAACCTCTGTTTTTTATATCACAGGCAAGGTTAAAAGTTTTACTTCCTGTTTTAATAGTTTAAGTGCAGTATTTTTGTGTTTCTTTATGTTTTATGTTCAAAATGCTGTTCTAACTTCAGCAGTGCTAACAGTAGTTGTAGTTACCAGAGGGAGACAGCAGGGGGAGCTTAATGTTGAGCTACCTTACGATGCACTTCTCGCTCTCCTCTCCGTCAACACGCTCACGGCCTGAGGAAAGTTGTGTATTTGCATTTCTCAAGCGTTACTCCCCTTTTCAGGCGTCTTACAAATTCTTAGTTTTTTACTTTAAAAAAGCAATTTTAATAAAGATGTAATTTCAGGGATTTACTCTAAATTTTGCGTTGATGAATAAAAACATTTAAGTTTTCTTTAAGGTTACAAAGTACAAATAGCATGAGAGGCATCTCTTCATTTTCACTTAGACAGTTAAGGGATTGCTTTCTTATTATTGTCATCTTTAAGCACCCTAACTCCTTTAAAAGCCCTTAAATCTGTTCAAAGTACAAAAATATGTTTCACCCAGTATCTATTACTTCCTGAAGTTCCTTGATTAATATTATTGGATAAATAAATGAAACCTTAAGATATTTTTACCTCTGTAATTATGCTCATAATAAAATTGCTCAAGGTATTTTGATCCATGAATAGTCTGTTGTTTTTCTTTTGTGTCTGGTTTTATTCATATTCCAGGGTTTATTTTTTATAACTTGTTTGCTCTGTGTATGTTCCTTGTACATCCATATTTCCTGGGAAAACTTGACGGGCTCTCTTGTCCCTTCGGCTGGTCTTACAGGAGGATTATTCCATCAGCCTGTCCGTCAGAACAGAGGACTCCCCCAGTCATGAATGCGTTTAATGGGACCCCAAAGAGGCGTGCGAGCGCTTGGACCTGGAAGAGCGAACCAGAGCTGGTGCAGGAGAATCTGCTGCTGTCGGAGCTGTCGGAGCTGCAGCAGGTGGAGCTCTGGAAGATCCACTGGTTTCTCAGTCAGAACCTCCTACAGGATTTCCCCCCCATCCCCCCGCGTTGGCTTCGGGCTGCGGACGCCCGCAGCACTGCCAGAATCATGCTGAAGTGTTACCACGAGGAGGGGGCACGGACCATGTTGGATGTGGTCCTAAGGATGATAGGCCGAGATGATCTGGCCCGCCACCTCCACCACATCTCCTGTAACCCACCGAGAACCATTCTGGCTCCAAAACCTGCTCAAGACTTTGTAAAAACTCGGCGCAGGAAGCTGATCAGCAGGATACAGCGGCCCGACGCGGTCTTGGATGCCCTGCAGGACCATGGGATCCTGAGTGCCTTAAACAGGGGGGCTGTCCAAATCTATGCAGGCAAGAAGGAGAAGAACCGGGCTCTGGTGGACCTGGTTCTGAGACAGGGGGATAATATCAAAGCAGTGTTTTGCAAGGCCCTCAGCCAATCAGAGCCGTTCCTGCTGCAGGAGCTGGTGCATGGTCCGATCGAGGACAAGGTTTGTTGTCGACATCACTGTTTCACTAAGGTTTTTTTAAAAGACCATCAGGTTTCCATCTGTCGCCTTTTATTTTACTGTTTGTTTGTTTGAACAGAATTTCAATAATGACGTGCGACGTGACGTGTCATCACTGTTTTGTTTCCCTGTTTTTATATCCAGGATCCCTCAGAGGCGTCTGTCCTCAGAGATATGTTGGAGTTTCTGGTCTCGGAGGAGCTCAGATCTTTCCTGTGGTTGGTCAGTGATCACATGACTGGAGACAACCAAACTCTTATTGATAAAGAGCAGCTGCAGCGTGCAGACAGGCCGGCGACTCAGAGACTTCTGGAAACATATTTTGGAGTGAAACAGGCAGAAAACATCGCCGTAAACATTCTGCTAAAGATTGTCCCAACACTCAGTACGTCTTCATAAACTATGCTAAGCTAGGCTAACGTTTCCCCCATATCACAGCTCTAATTCTGAAGTAGGTCACACTCTGTTCGGTTATGGTCAGGTGATGTGATGATGTCATCCTGCTACAGGTATCCGTCTGCGAGGAGAAGTGGTGACATCACAGGGGTTGTCCAACACCAGAGTGGAGAAAGATCTGGACACAGAAGTGGTAACAGCATGAAACACCACCCTTCTGATGGTGACTGGTGATTGGTTATGACCATTAACTGTTCGATCTGTTTGATCTGTTTAGATTGATATCACACCTGAAGTCTCAGAGGACGGCACCATGTTCAGGTAACACAGGTGACCCTTCACTAAAGCTGAACCATAGATCTCTAAAAAGAGACATTCATGGTTGTGTAAAAGTAAAAGTAACCAGTAAATGAAGCTGTTTGACAAATTTAGTTAAGTAAAAAAAAAAAAGTACCAGTACCTCAGATATATACTTGAGTACTTTACTGGAGTAGATGTATTAAGTTACATCACACCAGACGGCAAAAGGGTCTTAAATATGCACAATAGACACATACATGCTAACAGGCTAATGCTAAATCCAACGTGTCCAGGTTAAATGTCATTACTTAGTTTTACGTGGACACGTCAGCTGAAAAGACTAACACAGAGTCCGAGTGTCTCCCTGAACTTGTCCACTTGTTTATTGTTTCATTTAGTGAAAACTCACCAAAGATGGAAAATGTGGTTTGTTAGCTTAGCTCTGTTGCTAACACACTGTTAGTCTCTGTGGTGTTTTGCAGGTTATGTTCGCACTACATGTGTGTAAACTGTCTTTGTTGGTCACACAGCTAATATGCTGCAGTAGCTTCCTCCGTGTCGGACGCTCCGGCCCTCCGTCCACGCAGAGGTTAGCTTGTCAGGACAACTTTTTCATGGTCAACAGGGAGGTTTTCTGTGTCAAAGTTCACTTGAGTAGAACTTGCTTTGACACTCAGTGAGTGCACTGATCACAGTGATTGATTTCGTTGATGGAAATGTCGATGTTGATGTCTCCAGGTTGCGTTGCCGGCGGCCGGCGGTTTTCCGCTGCACTCTCACTGATGTGCTGTTGGAGGGTAGCGGTGATGTGGTCTATCAGACGGTTCCTTGGGACGTGGACTTCCTGTCTTCCAAAGGTCTGAGGCCGGCTGGACCGCTGTTCAGGTTCACTCTGCTGACAGGAAGTTTCCATCGGCTCCACCTGCCACACTGCCAGCTGCTCTCAGGTCAGTGACACACAGCTCATCCAGCACCATCAGCGTCTATTTACTGCGACTGTGACACTGCTGATGATCCGGATCAGGAGCCACTTTGGCTCCAACTCATCAACAGGCATCCAGATCTGCCTGTAATATTCCAGGCTGTTGTATTGACGAAAGGCCCGCAGGATTTTATTTAATAAACAACTTGTGGTAAAACATAAGTCTGTCACACACACACACATTCACACACTCACACAGTGAGATGAAGTGATCTTATCAGGACGTCTTAAGGCAATTCTTTACTTCTCAACTCATGACGAGTTCAGCGACGTCCTCACAGCGACTGTCAGTCCAGAAACGTTCCCACAGGGTCGGCGTGTCTCCATGACGCAGGTGAGACAAAGACACAGGAATAAACATCCCTGTGGAGGAACACAGCCAATCACGTTCAGGAACATTGTGTCACCTCAATTTCTCATCACTTCCACACTTTGGTGGAGATAAAAAAAAAAACTGTGATCATTTGATGTCAGATTTGTTAAATTAAATCAACTCATCCCCATTTTTGTCCTGAATGACCGTTGCACACACTCAGTCTACATGCTTCGAACTCTCGTCTGGTTTCACTGAGCACATCAAACATTAGTATGTTTTATTTGCTGAGCAGATGACTTGTGATCAATAAGAGAAAGCCGTCTGTCAACATGGCGACGCTCTCTGGATGAATGAAGTCTTGTTGAAGGTGAGTTTTCTTGTCTTCTAGATGGCGGTGAGCACTTCCTGTCTGTAGCTCATGTAACTGATGGCAGCCTGCACTTCATTGCACCTGATCAGGTGATGGACGGTCATGTGATCATCAACATCTCAGGCTTCTCTTGCTTTGGTCTGGTGGTGTCGGCGTCGGCCCACAGTGCAATCAGTGGCCTCGTGTTGCTCTTCTCTGAGCCGAGCACCCACTCGCTGTTCGTCCTGCTGCTGCCCAAGAACGTGTGCCTCACTCAGGTACACAAGCCCCGCCCACTGGCTGATCCCTATCGCTGCCCCTTGATCAGGGCTGGTTAGATTAATTTTTTCACTGCAAGTGAACATTAAGTTTATTGATGATAATGTATTGAGGGGTAAGTCTGGTATTGGCATTGAATTTG
This sequence comes from Acanthurus leucopareius, assembly GCA_029814765.1. Taxonomy (NCBI): domain Eukaryota; kingdom Metazoa; phylum Chordata; class Actinopteri; order Acanthuriformes; family Acanthuridae; genus Acanthurus; species Acanthurus leucopareius. Next base: position 12,925,121 of record JAQMCX010000046.1, read on the forward strand.
AACAATTAATCTGATTGACGCCTATGATCTGATCTCAGGTTATAAAGGAGTGGAAGCGACGAATCAGAGCGGAGTACGTGGAAACAATACCTGACTGTGAGCTGATCCCAAATCAGACGTACAAACTGAGCGGACAGCCCGTCACTTTCATCCAACCAGAGGTGCACTTCATCCTCCTCATCAGTTCATCACCGACACTTCAACTGCTTTTATCATTTACTCTTCAACTGATGCTTCATCAGCTCTCCTCAGTTCATTTTCAGTGATGACACTTCAGGTCTCACAGCTGCATCTTTAGCATTAAATTACAATGTACATGATATTTCTGCTGCCTTCATTACTGGCTGCTCAGCTGCTTTGATCAACACTTCAGCTGACATTTCAACTCCTTTTAGTGCCGAATTTAAACTGAATCTTCTACCTCGCTGAGCTTGATCTTAAAATAACACTTAATTGCTATTTCAGTTCCTTTCAGTACTTTTATTTCAACTGTCACTTCAGCTGCTTCCATCTTTAACCACCATTCAGCTGTGAGCATCTGCTCTTCATATTAAGGAACTTTATACTCAAATTGTTTGGGGTTTTTCTCTTTTGTAAAACATAAAACCTCTTTTTTTGTTTCAGAGTTCAAAGTTCATGAACTTCAGCGACTACAACAACTTCCTGGCGTCTTTCCAGGTGCAGCTGGCAGCCGACGTCCAGACGGTGGAGCTGCAGCTGAGGACTCATGTGACTGCAGTTGGCCTGATTGGCTGGCTGTTTGGCTTGAAAGAGTCTATGGTGTGGCACCGATTCGTCCAGCTTAGAGGTAAATCCTGAGTCGGATCACACACTAACACATTACATGTTAACACACAGCAGTCTGCTGACCACGCAGGATCAGACACCACCTGAGACTACAACCACACGAAATACTGAGGAGGGAAAAAAGAGCAGGCCTGACTCCAGTTTAAAAAACAAAACCTCACCAAAACCTCTCTTTTCATTCATGAGAAAAAGAGATGAAAAATGTTTGGAAAAACACTCGACAAGGTGTCCATTATCACACCTGTACTCGGCTAGCTGAGAGCCCATGTGACTGCAGTCTGAATTCAGAGTCCCGAGTCGCTCACATGGATCTGAATCTGTTTTTTGACTGTGTACCTGTTTGATCAGCTTCAGAACAGGTGGACATACCGTTTTGAGATGTGGTCGCACCACAAATGAACTGGTTTATAAAACCTGAACTACATCTGAAAAAAGATGTGGTCGCACCACAAACCAAATGAACTGGTTCTCTGACCTCTTAATCTTAGAAAAAAACTCATCCACCTCCACTTTTACTGCAGAGTCGACTTCACGCATCAGAGTTCATGTTTGTTTTTGTGATAAAAGATTAACTTTGACTGAATGTGAGAAGGATTTTCTGATGTGTCTTTGTTTTCCTGCAGCTGCTGCCTCCACCGTGTGCACAGAAGGTAACAGCAACACAAACACACCTACTGCATCTGTAGAGTTTTACCGACTAAGAATGTGAAGTGACTGGCAGACAGTTACAGAGGCCATGACCTTAATACAGAAACCTCAAACATCATTTATTTACTTCATCAGAAAATAACCGTTGGCCTAAATATCAGATTTACTCTTTTGAATGATTCTAAAGGCTGAAATTAAACCAAACGAAATGAAAGATCAGAATAAGTAAAGATAAACTATTTGCTAAAGTACTTGCAACTGGGTTGGAGATACATCTTACAAGACTTATACACAATGGCCAAACTGGTTTTATTAGAACTCGCTTAGCATCTGATAATGTGTGTCTCCTGTTACACATCATTCATGCAGTTAGTAGTATTGATCCCCCTTGCTCAGTTCTATCGTTGGATGCTGAAAAAGTGTTCGACCGGTTAGAATGGGAATATCTCTGGACAACATTGGACAAATTTGGGTTAGGTATGCATTTTATTAATATGATTAAGGTTTTATATGCAAATCCCTCAGCAATGGTCTGCACAGGCCACATCTGCTCTGCCCAGTTCCCAATATCAAGGGGCACTCGCCAGGG
>JAQMCX010000046.1:12927264-12949339 GCA_029814765.1 Acanthurus leucopareius
CTGGAGACAGAGTAGTGACTGCAGACAGAGAGGAGTGGCTGCATCAGGGCCAAAATAACCCAGTTTTAAATTGATCTTTTATCGGCCGTCGGATTGAAAAAAAAAGGCCTATGCCGATATGCATCAAAATGCCAATTATCGGCGCCGATAATCGGCCTGGCCGATAATCGGTCTATCCCCAGTAGAAATGTAACTGTGCAGAAAAGTGACTGCGCATGATACTATGAAGGGTACATGTATGTGTACAATTTTCATTTTCACTAAATAACAACAACAAAATAATAATAATATTATTTTTACTAAAGGTACTATCTTAGACACATAAATTTGGTTGGTGGTAACACAGTTAAACACACAGAAACACACATAATGGCATGGCTCAGAGATACAGGTTGTATCTCTGTGCATGGTTATTATAAAGTGAGGTAGATTTAACTATTTACCGGGAAAAGAGTCTAACATGATGTGTTCTCAAGAGACAAAGAACTAGCCCATGTTTTCAGCTTATTAGCCTGTGCGTTCAGTTTGTGGTCATTCATTGTTTGGATAAACCTAGTGACAGGCCCAATGACACAGCCAGCCCTAGACCTAACAGTTGTAACACTTTCAGTGGACAGGCCAAGTGCAGCTACACGAGAAGTTTCAGGCTTAGCAGCTCAGGCCATGTTCAGGTATTAAGGCATCTAAAGAGGCATCTCCACTGTAGATGGACCAGCCACATACCCATCATTATGGTTATTACAAATCTCACAAGACCCTGCAGATAGCACAAGAGCTTAGGGCAGATGACCCCCATCTTCCACAGGATTCTGAGTGCCAGTAAGGCCCGCCACACAGTCAGGTTTTGTGATTGCTCAGTATAGAGATCCACCGCTCCATATTCCGCTGAAGCACAGGATGAGACCAGAGAGGCACATCCATCAGCCTCAGGCAGGACTGGTAGGAAGTTGGTTTGGAGCAAAAGGTTAGAGCTGATAACCTTTGACTTGCTAGACATGGGATCGCATATCTTAAAGGTGTAGATCAGGAGTTCTTGTTGACCACAGTGCAAATCGCACTTCCTCAGTGGTCTATCAGCCTTCTGTGTACTTTTTCTGTCTTGTTTGCTAGGAGAAATCTGTTGTTGGGCTCAATCTCAACTCCTTTGACTCTCTGGTTATATATAATTACCTGACGCCTCTGTTAACCTTGCATGCCTCTCTGTCTGCACCATAGCTTCAAGAGGGTTTCACTTAAGGTCCTCAACATACTGTGGGATCGAGACTTCACCACTGGCCCTCAGAACTAATTTAAACAGAACATGATTAGGGAGATGGGGAACCTGACCAAACATAAGGTAGAATGGAGGGAACCCGTGGTCTTGTGGGTGGTACTGCTGTGCATAAATGTTAAGGTGTGCATCAGTTGAGGCCAGACACTTGGTAGACCCATTCCTCATGTCATAGGTTGTTGTGTGGAACTACTTCACACATGAGATTTGAAGTCTCACTTTAAATTAAGTCACTCTTGAAATTATCACCTTGATCATAGTGTACCCTCTTAGGGAAACGTTGGTAGCAGAGGAAGTTGTCCCACAATCTCTGCCACCTGCTTGGTATAGTCAGGTCAGCAGAAGGCATGTACCACTCTAGTAAAGTGGTCTGTCACAATCAAGACATCAACAGGGCAGTTCTTGGAATCATCTGCTGTCCAAGGGTCAGTGCACACCATTCCTAACAATGCTGTTGTCCTGGTGCTCTCAAGTCATGCACAACCATCCGGCTCTGGTTGTTTTTCCTCACTACACACCCAGGACTCGATGTGATATCTTACATCCCACTCCATAGAACTCCAGTAGAATCATTGTTTTACAAAGGAGAGGGTCTTGTCCTGACCTTGGTGACCAACACAATTACGACACCCACGCTGGTGTTGTAGTCAAGACCACCTAACCCAAGACAAGATCAAGACCAAGGGCAGGGGGGACCGAGTCAAAACCGAGACCAAACCAATCAGTCATTGATTGATAAATTACACAGTGGTATTATCTTGTATGATCAACATATGATACTGTATGTAATCAACAGAGGCACCAGTCTTAGTCATACTGAAAAATGTATTTATTTTAAATGTAAAGCCATTTGTAAGGCCAACAGGCCTGCAGTAGAAAATAATTTCCCCATTTTACATGGTGCTTCCAAAAGTAAGTGCTGTCAGGAGAGTCACGTAACCATCGCGAGGGATGTAGACGCTTTGTCTCGTCGCTCCGCAGAACCCCTCAATATTTAAGCATTACTTTAATACCCAACGCTACTTTTTAAGCTCTCTGCTAATTTTTTCTGTTTTGAGGAAGCTTTGTGCACACTGAGATGGCAGCAAGTCCGAAAAAACACGACAAACAAACAGCAGGCAACAGCTTGTTTAGCCGACAACGTGGAGCTCGCCCAGCTAGTTAAGCTAGCTGTTGCAGAAGCTATCAAGGAGGCTACCCCTTCACTTGTGGAGGACATGGTGTCTCAGCTGACAAACAAGACACAGGCTCTGGTGGATGCACAGGTCGTGGTATTCCGTGACGAGATGGTTGCCCTGCAGGCCGATATTTCTAAGTGTATGGACTATATGGAGAAGGACGAGAGCCGTAAGGTGGAGGTGGACAGACGGCTCACTTTGTCGGTGAGCAAACTGGCAGCAAAGCACGTCCAGCTGGAGGACAAAATAGCCGACATGGAAGACAGGTCGTGCAGAGATAACCTACGTGTGCACGGAGTCCCTGAAAAAGCAGAGACATTGCATGTTCTTGCTTTCCTGTCGGATGCCATACCACAGTGGTTTCCTAACCTGGGCTCTGTTGAAATTATGCGCTCACATCGCGTAGGTGCCCTGAAAGAAGACACAAATGGCAGAGCTGTGCCTTGCACCATCATCTTCAAGCTGCTGCGCTTCACCGACAGAGATAAGATCCTGAAAGTGGCGCGCGATGCGCCCGCGGACTTGGAGGGAAGGACCATTTGCTTCACCCCGGACTAAAGTCCACACACGTTCAGGCGCAGGCTGGCCTTCTCTGAGGCAATGGACGCTCTGCAGAAACTGGACTTTCGCACCTTTCTCCTTTATCCTGCAAAACTTAAGGCGACACGAGGAGGAGTGAACCATCTTTTCAACACTCCGCGGGAGGCAAGGAATTCATCAACTCTCTCAGTGAATAGTCTACAACTACACAGGTAATCCAACCAGCTGGCTAGCTTAATGCTAAATGTTTTGCATGTAGACTAATAGGCAACTTCGACCAGATGTCTGGTGTGGACTACCAGGCATAACCTGCAATGACATTCTCACTGATTTTCTACAGGGTGATTTTTGGTTATTTATTTTATTTTATCATGAGTTTTACTTTCTTTCCAATGATAAAAAACAGCTTTATATGCTTTTCATGATTTGCCAACACACTCAAATTTACTGGACTTTAGCTCTTCACGCTCTGAATAAGTCTAGCTGGCTTAATATATATACTCCTCTTTCTTGTTACTGTTCTTCTGCTCAGTTAGTAATAAGAAACACCAATTGCACTATTTTGGACAATGGTAGGGACTTAAATGTTGCTGTTGTTAGTTGATTCCTGTTTGATTTTTGCTTGAGATCTTAAGTTCTGTTTTCCAAAAGAAAGGCTGGTGTTATAGTCCTGGCATGTTGCCAACTCTACTATAAATTACAAATTTTACCAGCCGTGTTCTATTGTATTCGGTGCTAATATGCACCTATAACCTACCGCATGTTTGTATATTCTGTGTAGCTCATTTATAATCATTGTGATCACTACTAGGGTATAATTGTAAATGTTATTGGGAGGGGGACCTGGGAAGGAACATGCCTCTCGAGGATCACAGGTCCAACTGGTGGGGAAAGTTAGGCTCCCCAGAAGGAGTCAAATTTAGGTTTTGCTTCTTCTATGTTTTCACAAATGTGTGGGTGTTTGTTTTCATGCCATCTCTAGCTCTTTGCAGAGTGGCGGGTTCACAGGGGTTTTGGGGTGGGATGGATCTCTCTCAGCACTTTAATTTCACATTTTGGTCAGTCAGCTGCACTGCAGGTTGTTTCTCCACACTGCATCTTGTATGTATCACAACACTAGCCTCTGTTAGTTATTATGAGTAGTATGCATGTAATCAGCTGGAATGTAAATGTGCTCAATGGTCAAATTAAGCGTACGGCCTGCTTAGACCTCTTACGCAGACAACATGTGGACGTTGCCTTTATTCAGGAGTCCCACTTAAGAACCATAGATGTCTGCCGATTTTCAAACAAACACTATTATGTGGCCGCCTCAGTGTCACTGGACACCAAAACTAGGGGATCACTAGTAGTACTGAGACGTAACCTCTCAATAACTATACTTGGACAATTTGGTAGTGAGGATGGTAGGATTTCTAATATTAAGACTGATATATCTGGACGCAAATTTGCTTTTATTTCAGTTTATGCTCCATCCCAATATGAACCAGAGTTCTTTCCCAGATTAACAGAAGTCTTATTGCGTCTTCAGGACTTCTCGCTTATCCTTGGTGCAGACATTAACTGTAATGTAAATGTGATATTGGACAAATCTGTTCAGCGCTCCACGGCCACTCAGCTACAAGCATCAAAAGACTTTCAGAACTTGCTGTCCGTACTTAGCTTAACAGACCTTTACCGCACTATCAACCCCACATCTAGACAATGGCAGTTCAATATCTCACTTTTCAAAAATGGTGATTTTTGCACTTTTCTCAAAGAAAAGTTAAACACTTTTATAGATGTTAATGCAGGCTCAGTAGATGATCCTAGATTTCTATGGGATGCTATAAAGGGTTGTATTAGGGACTCCTTGATCTCATTCTCAGCTCACCTTAATAAGAGTAGACTAAACAAGATGACCGAACTGGAGAATACTCTCACCCAGTTCACCCAGCGCAACAACAAGCCACATATTCTGAGGCATTACAAGGCAGAATAGCTGTGACAAGAACTGAGTTGAACTCTTTGTTAAGATGTAGGGCAGAGTTCTTTATGCACAGGACCAGAAGAACATATTATTTCAATGGTGCCAGACCAAGCCACCCTTTAGCTCTAAGACTGAAAAACCATGAAAAATATTCAAACATTACAGCCATTAAAACATCTCTTCGCACCCTGAGCCATCCACTTGATATCAATTCTGAATTTAAATCTTTCTACTCATCTCTTTACAATTCTGAAATTTCCCTTGATACGGAGGCATGTGCAGATTTTTTTTAGGATCTCAATTTACCTTCTCTGTCTGACAATGAATCAGAATTACTCAATACCCCCATTTCTCTAGAAATGTTGAGGAAGGCTCTTGTTAATATGAAAAAGGGCAAATCCCCAGGGTGGGATGGAATTACACCTGAGCTGTACCTTACTTTTTGGAATGCACTGGGCAAACCATTGTTAGATATGATTAATACAGCCATTGGTAAGGGTACATTTAATTCTAGCACTAACACAGCTGTAATTACATTCCTGCCCAAACAGAATAAAGATTTAACTAAATGTGGTAATTACAGACCTCTCTCCTTCCTGAATGGGGATGTTAAACTATATGCTAAGGTACTTGCAACCCGGTTGGAGATACATCTTACAAAACTTATACACAACAACCAAACTGATTTTTATTAGAACTCGCTTAGCATCTGATAATGTGCGTCGCCTGTTACACATCATTCATGCAGCTAGTAGTACTGATCCCCCTTGCTCGGTTCTATCGTTGGACGCAGAAAAAGCATTAGACCGGTTAGAATGGGAATATCTCTGGGCAACGTTGGACAAATTTGGGTTAGGTATCCATTTTATTAATATGATTAAGGTTTTATACGCAAATCCCTCAGCAATGGTATGCACAGGCCACATCTGCTCTGCCCGGTTCCCAATATCAAGGGACACTCGCCAGGGCTGTCCCCTGTCACCACTACTTTTTGCTCTTTCCCTCGAGCCACTGGCGCAGAAAATAAGACAGCATCCATCGGTACATCCCATCACTTTCTGTAACATAGAGCATCGTATATCCTTGTAAGCTGATGACATCCTTCTTTGTGTAGGCAGTGCTGGTTCTTCAATCCCACATTTGCTTTCCTCTTTTGATACATTCAGCTCACTCTCTGGATACAAAATTAACTGGACAAAGTCAGCGCTGATGCATTTAAACTCAGCTGCAATTCAAGTTCCCCTGCCCCCCCATATACCAGAAGTTAAAAGCTTTAGATATCTTGGAGTTGAAATTTTTCCCTCCACGTCGTCCATTGCAAGAAAAATTTTTCAAGGTATATACAGCCAGATAGAGAAGGACTTTGAGCGCTGGTCGAATCTTCCAAATTCACTTCAAGCCTGAATAGCAATAGTCAAAATGGATATACTTCCCCGCAAACCAGCATCATCCTCTCAGAATTCCATGTGACTGCATCTTTAACAAAACCATCGTTGTGCTTCCAGAATCCAGCACAACCTGTTTGAATCCAGTTCAGCCAGTTTAAATTCAGTGTCGTGGTCTCTGTTGATCCGGTTCTGACCGGTGTCGTGGTCTCTGTTGATTCGGTTCTGACCGGTGTTGTGGTCTCTGTTCTGTCAGTCTGTGCCTCAGAGTCGGTGGACGTCACCTTTGTGCTGCTCAGGATGATGAACTCTCTCGGGTCGGAGGATTTTAAAACATTCCAGCATTTCCTGAACCTGCAGCCTGATCCGATTCCTTTGAACCGGCTGGAGGCAGCAGACAGAACTAGAACTGTGGACTTGATGGTCCAGCAGTACTGCACCGAGGGGGCCAAGCAGGTCGCAGAGGAGATCCTGAGGAGGATGAAGTACAACCAGCTGGCTGATCACCTGCAGGGGAGCTAATGATCTGAAACTTCTGAAACTTGATAAACTTGTGAATATTTGTGATATCTTTGCTAAATGCCAGTCAGGCTCTTGTGTCGCAGTAGACATCACTGTAGATCATTACTTTGGATCTGATCATATTTGATGCACTTCCTGGTTAATTTCCACTTATTTTGTTGAATTGCTGCTTTGCTTTAAGCCAGTACCTACAGACAAGTTCTGCTGGCTGTTTCTGGTCCTGGTTCTGGATTAAAAGAGACCTGGTCTTCTCAGTTAGGGCCCTTCAGGTGTGAACTGTCTCAGTCGGCAGGTTAACATGATGTTAGGCAAGGTCCAGTTAATGTTTCAGTTTAACTTCTAAAAGCATTTAAACATGTTTGTCTGTCCAAAAGAGTCGGACTAATAAGTCTCGATGACCGTCGTCGTGTTGTGTAACGGTTCTTACTGGAAAAACTACGTAGTCCAATCACATCTCATCTTTGGCCCTATTGAGCTCAGTCTGAAGCTTGAATTCAACTGTGTGAATCTTTTCCCATTTTTTAATCAACACAGCATATTATTTTATTTTATTTATCACATTGTAATTTTCATTTAGTTATTTATTATTTATCGAATGACTATTTGCCTAAACTGTTTGTGTATCAGATTTCTTTTTTGTTTGTTTTTTCTGTTTTGTTTATTTATCTTTGATTCATGTGTAAATAAATCATGTAGCATAAATTGCTTCTCACTTGTCTTCATGGGATTAAACATTTGAAGTGTAATCAGGTAAAAGTCCAACATTTCCTGTGATTCTTTTATTTCAATAAATTTGTATGAAGAACAAGATTCTTGCTTTGGTGACATGTATTTCCATTTTAATTTGTTCAAAAATGTGTGAAGACCAACATGAACAGAAACACTGGTAACTTTCAGGGAGCCTCATTTATCAGACTGATCCTTTTCACACAGAACAGAGGAGTCAGTGAATGCCTCACAGAAACAAACAGATGAGGAAGACGTGGGTTGAACCTGTGGAAACACAGAGAGCTTCACTACAAGGTGAGTTTAACCTGCTCAGATTTGATTGGACAAGTCAGGGTTGACAGAGTCTGACAGGTGAAACTGATGAAAACGACAGTTTTTCGCTCATGGCTTGTGAAAACGGCTGCCAAAAAAAGCCAGAGAGGCCCACCTGACACGTTTACCAGCTAAGATCTACTCACTAAAACACCGGGGCAGCGCCCCCTATGGGACTGTTTGTGTTGGGAGAAGCTTCATTTCAGCTTCAAACCCAGCAGAAAGCTGCTTGGCAGCAAGTCAGGATGAAATATCACAGCATTTTCTCGTGTGGCCTGAACCAACAAGAAAAACTGCTCACAGCAGATTTCTTGGACCACAAACCTTGTGTAAATCTTGTTTGTAGTACAGCTTAGAAGTTACACTCAACATCCTGAATTCACACCAGAAGTTACTTGGATTAGCCAGGTGCCTCCCTTCGTAGTTCAGCCCTCTGGTCTCATCTGGTTTATCAGAGTTTTAGCTCTGCGTCCAGTCTTACGTTTTAATAAAACCTCCGTTTCCTCCAGAGTTTTCCTGTTTTTATTTGTGTCCAGCCAACTTTGGCACAAAGCCTGGAAAAGAGTTAGTGCAGGGTTCGGAGCAAACAATCCTGGAAACATGTAAACTAACTCTGGAGAAAACCTGGAGGATTCAGTAAAATGTGGAACTTGAAGTTAAAAGTGATTTTGACCTGAATGTAAATTCAAACATCAACAGTCTCAGTTGTTGAGTGGAGGAAGCCCCCTGCAGGCCTGCTAGCTGTAGCAGCTAGCAGCAGTTAGCATCCAGAGCTGCATTTCTGTGAATGAACAGACTGAAGTTTTGGCCTGTTGAATCGTCACGGACAGGAACAGGAAGTCACACAGCTGCACATAAGAACCCAGTAAGGTTCAAAGACTTGCAGCCTTCAGTCCTTCTTCATGCTCTTCCTGTTGAGTCTCTGACAGAAGAAGAGAAACACTGACAACAATATCTGCTGATGGACACACGAGCCAAAGTTGAGAAGTTTGAACTCTTAAAATCTGCAGATAAACAATCAAAAACAGCTTAATTTAGTATCTCTTATTAAAGTATTCCTCTTAATCCCCAAACCTGGGTTTTTAACAGTTAAAAAGCCCTAAAGTTAAAAATCTCTAAAAATTACCGTAATGACTGTAATTTTTGAAATGATCAACAATATTAAATTTTTTATCATAAAGGTACTATATGTAACATTTTAATGCTAGTTAAAGTTTTGCTCCTCACTTTAAGTCTCGTGACTTGTTGTAAATGTAAATCTGCTTTGATTCCTTTGACTCAATCAAGATTTAAGTCATTTCATTTAAACACAAAAGGAGTGCAGCTCGAGGAGGCCTCACCACCGTCACAACCAAGTCAGCCTGTGGGTCACAGTGTAAATCACAGTGTTGTTGTGATGCACAGGTCCCATACATCAGGAACAGTGTGGTCATCCTTCGCTCTGCCTCACACTCGTCCACAGCAGCTTAAACCACCTCCATCTCCATACATGAGACCAACTGCAACTGCTGCCAAAATTCACATGAAGAACCTTCAAAATCAACTGTTGAGACATTTAAAATCGAATTTGCTTTGATCAAGGATTCATTTAAGAGTAACCATGAAGGATAACAGAACAATCAATAAATTATTATGGGAAATGTAGTATATTGAGATATTTTCAGAGATTATCGTCACAGTTTAAGAGATAAAATACAGGTGGAAATACAACCTGTATCACAGTCTGGCAGGGTAATAAATTAATTCCACAGGGTTTTAATGGGTGATGATTTACAGTTTCAGAGTATTTTAGTACAAAACTTTAAAATTGACCAGTTAGCAACTGACATTAGAGACAAGTTAAGGTATAAATTAAGGGATGGCTTTTATTTCAACTGGACAATTTTATAAGGTGTTCTCTCACTTAAAAAGTCTTTATATTCTACAGATAGTTAAAAAATAACCTCTAAAACTATTAAAATCTATTAATCACTGCTTGAAATACCATTAAATTACATAAGTAGATCATTAATATTATCAGATAAATTAAGCTTTTATTTGGATTTCCTGTTAAATACTGGATTATGACATGATGAGCTCTTTTTAATGCATCACCTGCAAATTCTTTTAGGGGGAAAAACAAAATTAGTTGTTCAATGGTCATTTGTAAAATGTGAAGGTAAAAACTGTTTTATCCATAAATAAACTCTTTTCAGTGATGAAGGTGCTTTTAAGGAAACTTTGTAAACTTGAACAAAGTGGTTATTGCATTGTGAACAACATTTCTGTTGGATGTAAATCTGCAGATTCAAACACAGAGTCTGAAAAAACTGCTCTGTCCTGTTTCTGCCGTTTGTCTCCACCTTGTTTGGTTTCGTTGGGTGGCGTCGTTGGTTTGCTCCTGAAGTTCTCTGGTGTTTGTCCGTGAGCAGGGCTGCCATGCTCGCCTTGCAGGAAGTCCTCTCTTTGCACCACAAAAGTTCAAAAAGCTTCCTGAAACATGGCCACACTGAAGCGTCACAGCGGCCACTTTAAACAGTCTGAAGAGGAAACGATCTGAAGATCAGCAGCATCAATACTGAACAAATCCATGAATTATGAGCTCAAGGTGCGCAAAGGGTTAATGGATGAAAATCTAGTTGAACTCTTATTTAGTATTCACATATTTAACAGCTTTACTATAATGATTAATCATAATTATTGATGAGGCCAGAGCACAGACTAGTGCAGGTGCCCGACTGCAAAGAAAGGAATTCTTCATCGTCATCGTCGTCGTCGTCTCCATCATCTTGGTAAATTGTATTTTGAGGGGCTGCAGATGCTTGAAATCTCATTTCTTTGTACACATGTCAGAAATGATGAAAAATGATTTATACAGTGACCTGAGGGAAAACTTTGTCTGATAGGTTGGAAAATGCGATTAATTCCTGAGATCACAATGAAACTGTACAAGGAGGAAGGTCGTTATGTCACAATGCTCTGCTCAGTGCCAGACTTCTGGAGCTGCATGGAGAAGCTCATTTAAATCGAACATGTGTGTAAAGAAAAGCCTCGAACAAATGAAAGAACACACCTCAGAGGAAAACTACTGACAGATTCCACCAAATATACACATTCATATATTTGCTGCACTTTACAGAACTAATAGGGAGTCAAATCAAAATACTCTTTAAATTAAAAAAGATGCAACTAAAAATAATGTTGAGATGTTGAAAATATTAGTTTTAGGATGAATGAATATGAATGTTATCAAAACCATCCTGTCTTGCTGCCTTTTATTTGGATGATTGATACTCAAATGAAGCATTTACAAACCTGCACTGACAGACAACAAACAAAGCCTTGGCTACAAAACTACAGAGACATTTCATGGCTATTACCAAAACTTGGAGCAATAATTATCAGAAAACAATATGTCTTCATTATGAATGAAGCAGTCTCAGCCATGACAACAGCAAAGCATGAGCTGTAATCTGTCTAAACTGTCCTGCTGAGTCAAAGAGAGTACAGTCAACACATTCAAACTGTAGGTTGCGTCACATTATATAAACTCACAGGCTCAGACTTGATTTAGTCACAGTATTATCACAGTTTAGCTAACCTACCACTGTTACTTACATTAGTATATCAAGAAGAAGCTCCAGTCCTTTTATTAATCTATTTTAACCTCTACTTCACTTGCAAGCAAATAAATTAATGAATTAATATACAAGTCAAACAAATGTTACCTGGAAAACACATCAAGCTATCAGTGCCTCCATCCGGGTTTTGTTAAGCCTGAACCTGAACCTGAGTTTGGGGAGACGAGTTCAGCTAACCGTGTCTGTTCACACAGAGACAGAACGACCCTTCCTGCTTGTAGCATACGTCCAGTGAAACTGTCTCTGTACTGTTCTGAATTCATGCGTAAAATGCATAACCACAGCAACAAGCGCGCAGTTAGGCGCCTGTTTAACAAACTAATATTTATTCACTACCAACTACATCAATACCAGCTGATGTCTGGGCTGAAGCTGAAGAAGAGAAATTAAAAAGCAAAGAGAGAAACAATAAGAGTGTTTTACAAGGTTCACAAAAGCTGCAAACACCAGCACATTAAAAATATTTCATAAAGATAAAACCTTTTTTATATTGGGGGCATATAGCACCTTTATTGTGCCGCACCATCGTGAATGAGAGCAATGAAGGCAGGTTGGAGGGTTGTTGTTGTTTCACCTTTGAAGCAGCAGTGAGGCAGTAAGAGCGCCAAACTGAAGTCTGTTCAAAAAGCAGATTCTGCCGATGAGGCGTCTCAACAACATGTCAGGGAGCAACACACCGCTGGGACTAAAAACAGCTGGCAGCCATTTAGAGGAAGAATAAAGGCAACCAAAAATGTCTGCAGCTTGGAAAGACAACAAGGTGTGGGAGCCTCTTAACCTCAGAGCAGAGAATGAGATCGTCACCATTTAACAGGGATGGTAAGAGATCATTAATGTCACACCATGTTGTTTTTGTTTAGTCATGTGTTGGACATCACACGAGACCCTGCTGCTGTTCTGTGACACATCATGCTGGTCATGCCTCTCCAGATTCAGGATGCTGTTCAAAAACACACATTGGGCGACATCATGCCAGCTTGCTGGCTTCAGGATAATGGAAAAAGGCAGAGGAGAGAAGGGACTCTGTTGCAGCAACGTTGCATGATCTCTGTGCAAAAATTTTGGATCCCAACAGACGGCAGCAAGCGGGACAGACTGTGGTTGGGAGGGTTTGGTCCTTAATGTCCTTAAGGCTCTGCACGGATCACCGATACCTGCAGCGGCTGCAGAGGCTTCGTGTCCTGGCCGAGCACGCTCCACGACAGTTTGTGATGTTTCCAATCAAAATGTTTCTGTAGGGACTGATGACCTATACTGCAGACAGACACCAGGGGGCGATCAAAATGTCTTGCCTTCACTTTTGAGAAGCTTGAGAAGCTGTCGTGTCGCCTTCATGCACTCAGTGGTTTAGCTGTATCAGTGCTGTGGGCCTCCTTGTCTCCTGACCAAAAGGCAGAAGCCTCACCTTTTCTTCTCTGGTCAGGTGATAATCTCATTGACTTTGTGTTGATCATCAACACATTTGTTGATGTATTACGTCATCGGGATGTTTATTCCTACAGGTTGATGTGCAGAGTGGCAGCACCTCTGGATGAAAACCCAGAAAGCTGCAAAGCTTCATCTGTCCACACTTTAACAACTTTTACTGATGGTTTGACCCTTTTTATCAGCTGAGAGTCAACGGGCAACAAAAGCAGGAAAAAGTGATCAGATAAATCACAAAGGGAAAGCTGATCCAGGGTGTGCTTCCCCTAGTGGAGATGTGAACACACTGCTCGTTTGGGTAAAACAGTTCTGAGGTCTGTTTGGTTTTAAATCACCGACTAGAATTAAAACGCCACCCTGCTGTTTTGTCACTTGAATACTGATGACATCATACAAATCCTGTCAAGTTTGTTTTTTTTTTTAAATTTTGCATCTGGTGGAATGTGAACAACAACAAACTCACTGTAGAACTCTAAGACAAGATGATATGGATGACATCTTGGCAATGAAGACTCTGGTGGACATTGTCCATCCACTGTGACTGCGTTCGAGCACCAAGCGTCCTTGATGGAGGTGATTGGTCCACGTCTTCATCTCGAAGTGTTCACTCGCCATGAAACACTGATGGCCCATCAAAAAGCTTGATCCAGGATGTTTGGATGGAGCCAGCTCTCTGTGAAGGTGTGGACACAACCCTCTCTGATTTCTTGCTTCCAAGTTTTACTTAATCCATTTTTTCCAGCAACCTGACAGAGGTGGAGCACTGACACTGGATGGAATTTACAGACAGAAGACAAACAAAAAGTCCTAAACCTGAGAGGAAGTCAGCCATTTTGAATTTGTTTTAAAATTGTAGGGGTTAGGATTTGGTGAGTGTTTAGCCGTTTACATAATAAGTCTTACAGGAATTCCTTGTCAGTGGTGATCAGATTCCCCTGAAGGAGTTAATGTGAAAGACTCTAACAACAAACAGAGGCTGGTGGCAAACTTTAGGGTTTTGCCACCAAGCAGGTTTTTGCTGTTACTAAAATATACTGTTCATACCAACCTGAACATGTTTGATGAGAGTCTTAACTTCACACTCATATGCAGTCAGAGCGCCTGCTGCTGGCGAAAGGAAGTAAGCCTTTTGTCACAATCATCATTTGATGGTGTATTCTGCACTTCACACACTGGAACATGATGTATAAGTTACATTTAATTTCTAATAAGCAGCAGTTTTTATCACATCGTGGACAGGAAATGACCTCGGACTCACTCGTTCAGAGCTGCATCAAAGTTCCTGCTGCTGCAAACATGGACGCATGCTGAGGTGAGAGTCGCAGGTTTAATCTGAATTGTTTTTGCAGTTTTCATTTCACCCCTTAATTTGTACCTTATTTTATTGTTATAAAGGTCTAAATTCATGGGTTTATTAATGAATGCACATTCATGGATTATCATACATTCATGAATTAAGATGTTTTCTAAAGGCTTTTGTTTGTTATAAGTTTAAGAGACATACACCTTTATTCAAGAAAAGCCAATGTAAAACTGAAGGATGGATTTCATGTTATTTGGACAATTTTGATAAGTTTTTACTGCTTTTGGAGCCATTTAACTAAGTAGATTCTCAAAAAAAAAATTTAAAAAATCAAGTGACGTTGATTTCCTTATTGGTTATCTTGCTCCTAATAATTAATGTCCTTTTAATAACTGTTGTCATTTTGTGAAGTTTTACTTCTAATGCCTGAACCTAAACTAAACATTAAGTCAACCCTCCTGATTTATCAAACACTGTTAATTTATCCACTAATTTAGCCCAAACCTAGGTGAACTTAGTAACCACATATATTTATGATGAATGTGCCCTGTTGTAGCTTGTAAATTGATCAGGTTGTTTAATGTGAAAGCAGTATAATTCATCCTGAGTATCAGCAGATAATGTGAAACATGAATGGACAACTGTTGCGTCATCATCTGTTGACTGTTAACTGCGGTGAAGCTAAAGACAACAGAATGCTGGGAGCTGAAAGTCTTTTTGTGTTTCATTCAAAGCCCCCCATTCTGTGGTTTACCTAAATCTAAAAACTCCAACGAGTAAAAAAGAAAAGTCAACTTTATATGTTCTGCTAAAAATAATAACCAGGTCTCATCATCTTATTTATTGACTTCAGGATTTAGTAAGAAACAAATTGAAAATAAGTAAATAATTCTTTTTTTCCTCTCCCAGCAGTTTAAAACAGCCGCTGTGTGCAGAGAGTCATGTGGTCTGTACAGAGAGCATCACCTCCTCTGATTGGCCAGTCTACTGTGAAGGGGCCGGACCTTGGATAATACTTTGTGAGGTGGGTCCGTCATGGTTGTCACACACTTCATGTTTGCAGGGAGGGGCTTTACCGGGGCAACAGTGGGCGGGGTTCCTGTGGATGTCACAGGTGTTGTTGACATGGTAACTGATGACTGTTTGTCTGTCGCCGTGGCAACAGGTTTGGCCAGACTAGTCTGGATCTCGGCCCTCCTTGCCAAAGCCGTCCTTAACTTCTCCCTCATTTGCTCGATCTGTTCCTGCAGCTCCTGCAGCTCGCCGGGCTGGGCAGGGACCACTGCAGCAGGGGGCGGTGCCACTGCAGCGGGGGGTGGTGCCACTGCAGCGGGGGGACGTGCTGCAGTATTGTGTTTGGCAGAGGAGGAGGATGCTGAGGGGAGGGAGAGCACCAGGCCGGCAAATGAAGCTGCCGGTCCTCCATTCTCACAGGGTCTGCTGTTTGGCACCCTTGGCTTGGCTTGACCCTCCCCTCCAGATGTGGCTCCGCCTCCTTTGACATCTGCTGAAGCAATGCGTGCGAGCAGGCGGCGAGTATTGAGAGTCTCCAGGTTGAAGTGGACTCGTTTGAAATCTCTGGTCTCCTTGTCGGTGGTGGAGGCTGCGACAGCATCGGTATCTTTCTTGGTCTCATTGTTCCATTTGGCTGAGGCTCCAGGGGCCGGTGGGGCCAAGGGGCCAAGGGGCCCGGGCAGGCCTGAGTGGGGCTGAGACCTCTGCAGGTTACAGCTGAACAGAAACAGAGAAACGTTAATGATAAACAACATGAGGTGATAGATCACTTATTGAGAAGCAGATTATAAGGTGAAAAGCTCAGACTTTAAATTGAGTTTGTTTGGTAGACTGCCTTTTTTAGCAAGTGTCACTTCGAAGGTTCAAATCACTGGCTACATTTGACAAACTTGTTAATAAGATAACTGCACAAAGCACCTTAATATACAGGCGGAATTGTTTGAAATGAACATGTTTTCAGCTTGTCAAGAAAACTTGACATTGTGATTCCTGGGACAGAGTTACAATGACATCAGACGCACCTTTTCTCTTTCTCAGCTCGCTGCCTCTTTACGTCCTCATACGTCATATTCAGAGCTCGATGGATTTTCTGTAAAACAAACAGTAGTGTGATCAGGTTTTCATTCTCTTAACAGGAACAACAGGAAATGTTTTCAGCACGAGTCTTCTGAGTTTGGAACGAAAACACGTTTGGCTCTGAAGTTCTCCCTCATTCACACTCGGACATTTTGTCCCTCTCTTGAGTTGCTAACCTGATGGCTCAGAGGATTTGGGTTTGGGTTATGACATGTTACCACTGACTGTAAATAAAGATGGACAAAGCATCTCCCCACTGTTTAAACATGAAATTCCCTGACAGATGCTGCCATCTTGTGCTCTGCTAGCTTTGCGCAGTCATCAGTCACAGGATTGAGGTCAGGTTGGGGTTATCTGTCACCCATGACGCTACCCCCCTTTTTTCAGCATTAAATATCGAATGAAAGTAAAATTTATTACTTAAAATTACCACTTAGCACACACAAGAGTGATAAAAATTACTTTGACTTTAACCTTTGGACAACTACTTTGATTATTCAATTTGACCTGTATTGCAGGCAGACACCAGGGGGCACTCAGTGATGTTTTAATTTCGTGTTAGAGGAGCTGCCATGTTGTCCATAGGGGTGTAACGATCCATCGACCAGTTAAGCAATGATCCAATCAAATCGATGGAAACTCAAACCATTGATCAACATCTTCATCTTTAAGATAAGCCTTTATTTTGAAATTCCGACCACATACCCGTTCCACAGTTTCCGCCCAATTGCGCCTCGTCCTAAAATTTCAAACAATGCAAGCGGCAAGCAGCCGAGGTAAAGAGGATGACGAGATTTACTCCCCTCTTGGGAATAAATCAGCTGTGTGGCAATATTTTGGATTTCACAGGAAAGACGGGTCAACAGACAAAACACGTGCAATATGCAAGAAATGTCGTTGTGAGATAAAATACTCGGGAAACATGACAAACTTGGCCGGGCACCTTAAAAAGAAACACGGTATTGACCTCCATGCTAGCGTTAGCCTTGCTGTAAATTCCTGCTGCCTGCTCAACACCTCTGACCGACTTCTTTCCACAAAAGCTGAACCACAACTCTAAACGAGCGATGAATATAACATCTGCCATAAAATCAAGGTAATTTTTATCATCTGCCATTTCATTTTTCATCTGTAAAGATAAGAGGCCTTACAGTGTTGTCGAAAATTATGGTTTTCGAGAGCTACTCCATACTTTGGAGCCGAAATATTCGATCCCATCGAGACAGCATTTTAGTGAAACCTGCATACTGAGGCTGTACGAGCAGGTGAAAGGTGAGATTAAACATGAGCTGATTAACGCAGAATGATTTAGGTGAAATGTAACTGATTGTGTTAAATGGGTACGTAATATCGTCTTAAATTGATCGAAGGCCCCTGAGTCGAATCGAATCGAAATCTAATCGTGGCAGATTTTGTGATATCGGCAAATATCGTACCGTCGTCCAAAGAATCGATATAGTATCGTATCGTCATGAAACTGGTGATTTACACCCCTAGTTGTCCATCATTATACAGTCACTGGTTATGTATGAAGACTGTGGGTGCAGTGTCCTTCAGGATGCAGACAGTTTTTACGGACCAGATTCCTGGATGCTGTTTTCCTCAGACAGAAGCCTGAACCACATTCGAGCTCAGAGAGAGGTTTTATATTTTAACTCTGTGTTCGGTGATTGTTTTGTGTTAGTCGCAGAACAGCAAAGCCCCACTGATGTTTTCAGGGCTTGAAGCCGACAGTTTTTATCTTCAGAAGCAACAAATCTGGATCTAAATCAAACTGAGTGATTAGAAACTGACAACAGACATAAAACACAGTCAGAGTCTCACCTGAGATGTGTGCAGCCAGTATTTGAGGTTCTGTCGGCGGCGGATGTACGGCAGGACCAGTTGGTAGAAACCGTGTTCACCTGCCAGAGTCAGCAAAGCTCCACCCACTCCAATACACAACAACACAAAAAGTCCTGAAAAGTGACTGATCCCCATCTGAAGAGTCTGGCAGAGCACAGAAAGGATCAGATTTCAGGTTTCGAGAAAAACTTCTCTTGCTACCAATTTGTATGGAAAACACTGAAAAGATCAAACTCGTATTGAACAGAAACAACTCCAGGCCAGATGTTTACAGGTGTTTAAACTGTTGCTTTTTCTCTGATTTTATCTGAGCATTTTTTTTACCTCTTTTACTTAGAATCAAGTATTTTTACTTGATGATAATAAAATTTTACTACTTTTCCATCTCTGTGAACTAAGTTATGATTTCAAGAAAAAACATGTCATAACTCTGAAATACGCTGCATGCATCCATACAAATGTGAATCATTAACACCAGCTGTTTTTATCACTCAGGTTTTTTCCTCTGTGCATTTACATAAACCTGAACATGGACATGGACTTGGACTAAAATGTCTGCTTTACAGCAGTTAAACCAGGGAACATATCTAACCATCTGTGTCAACACTGTGGTTGGACCCATGAAGAACTTCGTAGAAAAAAAAGGTCTTTTAAAGCTTATTTTGAGGCAGCATGCCAGTCACCAAACACTATAAGACTGGGGACTGTGGAGATGTAGAGATGTAGATTTCATGTCCCAGTGTCTGCTGAGTGCAGTTACAGCTTCCTGCAGTGTTGAGCTCAGGGTTGGTGGTCAAACTAAACATTTAGGAAGAAAAACACTGCGTCGTAGCTGGCGGTGTATTTACAGCCGTCATCATAAATCACGAAGAGTGTGGCAACAAATTCAAGAATCAACACAGCCAGAAAGATGAAGATCTTTATCTGAAGACCCTTCATGCTGTGTCAGGGAGTCAGAGCAACCTGCAGGGGGCAGCGGCTGAGCACATAAAGACAACACAACTGAGCTTTGTAACTGCACTTCTACTACTGAGATATGTACTCCTGTACTGTTAGTACACCATGTGATGCAAATACTGCAATCTCACCGTGTCTTTGCTGTGTTTTTGCGTCATTTTGTTCGTTTTTGAAAATCATTTTTAAAATGATTTTATTTTCCAATGGATAAGACACAAAAAATGCAGGAAATCAAATTGTTAACATGAAGAACATACAGATTAACATACAGTTTGTGTGACAATCAATCAATCAGGCTTGATTTGTGTAGCACAGGAGGTTCACACTGACCTCAGTGACGGCGAACACTCGGTTCCCACAGGGAACCACCTTGTACCACTTGTCGTGCAGCAGGTCCATGTATCCTTCTGATTTATATCTGCTGATGAACTCAGAGATGTTGGAGGTCAGAGGGGAGTTCTGAGGAAGACCAATACCATAACCTGTAAACAACAAGAACAACAAAAACAATAATAAAAAAAACATGATCTGTTATGTAAACAAAACCGAACAAACAATGAAGAACAAACAGGACAAACTTTTTCAGAGGTGAAGTTCTGATCTACAGGACTTCCTCACGGTCTTCACTCATCCTCAGAGCTCACAGAAGTCTTGGTCTTTTAAACAATATTTAAAGGCTAAATCAGATTATTTTTCATCATTTCTTAAGAACCCGTTGCGGCTGCACCTCCCTTCTCAAATCAAACATGATCATATTACCAACAGATTATCCGTCACCAAGTCTTTTTCTCTGATCTTTTTAAAGGTTGCTGCAGATGTAACTCTTATCTGCATTCTGTCCAGCAGAGGGAGTTGTAAGCACCTCATCTTCTTCTGACTGTAAATCTGTTGTCAGTTTGGTAAACAGTGCCGAATGCCGTCCATCATGAGACCCCCTGGCACAAACTGCTGCAGCTATGAGAGGGGACGAGGAGGGTATCAGGATCAGAAACATGAGTGTGTCCTCAGCGAGTAAAGAACATCCTCTTCCTCAGAAATTCTCGGAGACCATTTTTAGCTGCAGATAGAAGTTTACGTGGCCCAAACTCGCCTCCTTCTCAGACTCAGTCATCTTCAGTCTTCAGTCAGAACACAATCCAGTAATGAGCGATGGCAGACAGGACTGAGCTGCAAAGTGCCCTCGTAATACTGAGGTACATCCCTTCTGGGGATTTTAAAGCTTTATTATCTCATGTTTGCTGTGATTGTTTTTAATACTATTACAAGTGTTGAGATGAGCTTTTGTTCATTGTGGTGTTTCTGTTTGCTGAATGAGTCCTCGTCTCTTCAAACAGGTCTCAGTCCAAGCAGACCACCAGATACAATAAAGAGTCAAAAATAATTTTGTACAGACTGTTGAGGATACGCAAACATTAAAACAGTAATAGCCTTTTAAAGACAGAGGGCGCTGTGTGGGTTATTTCGTTCCCAAAGACAAATGTGTGGTTTGTGATACTGTGCTGTATAAATAAAGTTGACTTGACAGTATTTTCTCAGCAGAGTCTCTGCAGGAGGAAACTGCTCCGAGTACAATTTTAAACTGTCACAGTCTGCAGAGAGATGACTCCTCTCATCTGATTGGCTGAGATGATGAAACCTAATGAAACATGTTTGAATAAACACTTGCTCATAGGAAGTGATCTGAAGTTGCCCCAGAAACACACACAGACTCTACAGGACCTTCACTGATGTGATGCATTCCCCAAAGACATGAAACATCTCAAGCATCTGAACATCAACCACTGCAATCAGCCTGAATCCTGAACACTTGTGCTAGTTTGGTCCACAGGGGCAAGAAATGTTCAGAGCCAGTTTCTGGACCCACGACTGTCCTCACAAAGACAGAAACACAACAGCAGATACACGGCGGCTCACCTTCGATAGCAAATGGCTTCCCGACAGTCGCCAGTTTACAGTCGGCGTCAATGGAAACTTCGTAGTCCAGCAGAGCTTTGTCCATGATAAAGGCGTCAAGGTGAGGAGGATCTGTCCTTCAACACAGAGCAACAGAGTTACTATGGCAACTACAGCATCCAGCAGTAAACATCAGTCCATCAGTGAACAAGCTACAGCTTCGATCATTAATTGTGTTTTTGTGTGAATTTATTCTTCATTGCAATGTCCTGTCTTTTCCCTGGAGCCTGAAGTCTGAAATTAAAGTTTGAAGAATGAAAGAATGAAAGAATGAATGAATGAATGAATGAATGAATGAATGAATGAATGAATGAGTATGTAAATGTGTTGTAGGTCTGATTGGTAATATTAGTCACATGATTCAAGCATGAGATGTGAGTTACCTTGCTCATATCTAGAGTAGGAAACCCCGATGGAGACAAACAGAATTCTGGAGCTGCAGAGGAAATGAAGAGTTGACCTTGTGTGTTTGTTTGTGTGTGTGTGTGTGTGTGTCAGAGAGCAAAAAGGATTATGGGAGATGGAGGTGGACGGATTAAACTGCACAGCTTGATGGAGTTCATCAACATGTTCCAACAGACAGATCAGTGACACATTGGTCACCTTCTGAAGTGAGGAGCTGTCTGTGGAGCGGCCTGCAAGTGGTGCTGCAGGTGGAGCTGCAGGTGGAGCTGCAGCTCACCTTTAACACACCTGGACTCCATGATGGTACTGACAGGATGACTTCACAAAGCTTTTCTACTGCAGCAAGCAATGATGAAATTTTTTTGAACAATTGTGATTGTCTGTAACTTCTGATGGTTTTGCTGTGAAAAGTCTCAAAAGTCAGCCGAAATTGTCTGGACAGACTGACACGAAGGTGAAGAACAAACAGTTAGTAGCTGACAGACATGAACACACACACACACACACACACACACACACACACACACACACCAAACGCTCAACTTCTCTTCTGACTCAAAGCTTCTGTGTG
>JAQMCX010000046.1:12964693-12982919 GCA_029814765.1 Acanthurus leucopareius
GTGTTCTCTTTGTGGTGTTAAGGACCCTTTTATTTGTAATGTGACTGAGGGACAACAACATGTTAAAAGGAGTAATACTGTGAGGAAAAAACTTTGAATTTCTAAAATTAAAGTAGTCTATTAACAAGAAAAACATGACAAAAAAAGAAACAGAAAGAAATGTTCTTTGATAGTTAAACCATTTATTTACTCTTAAAAAAGGGTTTAAGAAACCTCATGGCCTCACTTCACTTTAATTCTGAGTCCTTCCTCTGACAAAAATGAACACAGTCTGTCTAAATATATGAAAAATGATTTGGATAATTCAACTTTACACATGAGCATCATCTCAGACACTGAGACAATGATGAATGAAGACCTTCTCCCTGAAGGTCGGCCTGTAGAGCTGCTTGTTTAAATGTGATGCTATGTAATCAAATCTTCTGTCTGAGGCTTTGTGAAGGCGTTTCTGACTCCATGATGGAGGATTCTTTTCAAACTGAGGTCATGTGTTTGACGGAGGAAATTTCCAGATTTCTTTTGAGATTTTTGGGGAAAATTAAAGCAAGAGATTTTTTTACAGAAGAAAAAAAGACAAGAGCTTGAAATCCGGTTAAAACAGGTGAGTTTGTTGGTATTCAGTCAGTGTGTGAAGTGACAGAATAACTGAGTCTCATCTATAACCTACTTCAGTTTTCATACTCAATGTTTTTATTTCTTATTTCTGTTATCTGTTGGAAGTGTTTCTCACCGTCTGAGAGCCTGAAGGCAGCTCAGGGCTCACTGTGTGTGTGTGTGTGTGTGTGAGAGAGAGAGAGAGAGAGAGAGAGAGAGAGAGATGTAGAATAATCTTGAATAAAGCTCAAATTCTGTTGAAGAACGTGAACTGAATATATTACAGGCTTGAAGCTGTTTTATCTTGTGACCTGAACACATCGTCACCACATGGTGGTCCAGAGTGTGTGAGTGTGTGTGTGTGTGTGTTGCCAGCTGGTGTGGGATCAGCCTGATATGTTATCAGCAGTCTGTTTATCAGCCTGCAGAGACTGAAGCATCAGCAGCTAATTATCAGCTCGTTAGGTCTCATAACGAGGGAATCTTAACGAGATTCTGGACTCTGTCTTAAAGTGTATTTGCATAAACTGTAACTGTAATACGTCATCACAGGTTTTTGCTGAATTGAAAAAGTCATAAAACCATTGTGTTCGGGGGGGGGGGGCTGTATCATCTGAGTTTAACTGTTACCTTTAGGTCGTCACACAGTCAATTTCATGTCTGTTTCTGTGTAAAACAAAGATTTTGCTTACAGAACAACAACCTTTTAATTAAAAAATAAAGTCAGAAATTAAGAGAAATTCTGCATTTTTTTTGGTAAGCCTTGGATTAACCTTTAGCAAACAGACATTTGTGACTCAGAAGTTTGACTGCAGCTCAACATGAACACTGTGCTAATCTATACAAGTGGTCATCAATAAGTTCATGGCTCGAGGTCGAGGGGGTAAATTCAAAATAAAAGAAGAACAACCACCTCTCTTAGTCCAGCATTCTTGGAGCGAACTGATCCCTTCTTCAGAGGTCAGCGTGGACCTTGAAAAGTGGTCCACGATCTTCATTGTCAAACTTTAACCTCTGATCTGCTTCTGCAGCTTCGAGACGAGGATGGCCACAATGGCTATTGGACCTGAATTGCAGGATGGCTGCATGTCTCTTTTTTCTCAGACACTGCTGTCTTGCCATTTTAAATTACCTGAAGCAGAAACACCACAGAGCTACTAACTTCAAAGTTTCTGCATTATCTCTCAGAAGCGTTGAACTGCTCGTCCAAGCAACAAGAGCTGAGCGTTTCATCACCTCAAACCTGTCAATCGTCCCTCGTACAGATCAGAAGTTGGGGCCCCAAAGGGCCCCTCATTGACATGCAAGGGTTCATTTAAACACTTTAAGGAAACGGGTTACACCTTGACAGCTGACTGTCTGTGGTTATTTCACACAAAGAAACACACTTCAGCCACACTTCATGTGCTGAGCGCTCAGCCGACATCACTGAACTGGACTTGTGAAATAATCACAGCGAGCATCTCGTCATCATCCCACTGAAGCCTCACGGCCAGTTCAGACTGCACATCTCAAAGATGTTTGCTGGGCAAAGATAACAGGGTGCACAAGGAACCAGTGGATTTAATATAACAGCACTGTTGACATCACGACCAACCACAATGTAAACCTGTTAGTGCCATGACTGTTTTTAACATCAGCAAGAAATGTCCTTACTCTCCTGGAACTGTTTCCTGAGCCAAAAAATCTAGGAAAGATAGGAAACATTTGGGAAGGATCAGCATCCAGCACCTGAGTCTAAGGAGTACATTTACATTTACAGTTATTTTATAAGCAAATAAAGGAGCTAACTGAGCCTCGAAACCAGTGAGTCATTAACTGGTGCAGTGGAGGTTCATCATTGCACTCTTGAGGAGTAATCCAGCCCAGAACAGAGGAGAAGCTGGACAAAACCTCACTGGACTTCAACCTCACAGCCTCAAACACAGCTGCAGATGGGAATACATGATCACCAGTTTGATGTTTTTGGGATTTACAAGCTGTCCAGCACAAACTGCCGTCTGTCCTCAGACAGTTCAAGAAAATCTGCCCCAGATCGGTGCAGGGTGTCTGCTGCACTCCTGTAAGTCCTGCTCATTGGTGGACTGGATGTGTCACTGGTCTTTGTGAACTCCTCAGTTTCAAAGGCACGTGGCTCTTCTTCTTTCTGTGTTAAAAACCAGTGTTGAGTTTCAGCAGCGAGTGAAATGTGTCAATGAGCTCAGGTTCACGTCCCAGTTTGAGCTCCGTCCCGTCCTCTGTGTCTTTGTTGACCCGTGTCACTGTTCCTGAGACGAGCTCGGGCTGACGGACGCTCTGCAGCTCACTTTCTGCTCCACAGATCAAGTTGTTTCTGTGAGAAAGTCTCAGTAACTAAACACCGTCTTCACTCTGCAGCTCTGATACAAAATGTCTTGATGAATCCGTCCGTGGATCTTCCTGTCAGCTCATTGATCCCTGCAGAGCTCTGAGCTGAAGCATTTTTAGTTTTCGTGTCTCAGTCAGGTGTTTGTGTTTTATTCCCAGAGGTGAAATGAAACCACTCAGACCTGCTGAGGTCAGACAAAGAAACACAAATGAGGCATGATGGGAAATTAATCTGCTGCTCAGAGGTTTAGTTATTTTATCATCAGACTGAGTTTAACTTCACAGAAGATAAAAATCCTTCTCACACACAAATAATCTGCATGGACACAGTTGTTCCCTGAGGCACCTGATGTTAATAACAGTGAATAACAGTTTATGTAAGTAACCAACCGATATGCCAGTGCGTTGCCATGGTGATGGGCATGTCCTGCTTCTGGTCATTCACGAACACCGGGACCCCCCCCACCACCTCCTGCCTCTGTGTGCGACACGTAAAGCCTTCCTCCCAGAAGCCCCTCTGACGCTGTCGAGCAGTCGCAGTTCCCTCGAGAAAAAGATCAAAGGAAACTGATGCTCAGACTCCTGGACTCAAAGTCCCATCTGTGACACAACAACCTGCCCCGACCTCCATCCCTCCGGACCTCCATCCCTCCAGACCTCCATCCCTCTGGACCTCCATCCCTCTCTGGACTCACTTCTTTGTCATGAACACCTGCTTTAAAAAGTGACACCAAGGTCCAGAGCGAGCTGCTGTGTGCATCAGCATCTCTTCCAGGTCTGACAAAACACACATGCACACTCACACACACAAACTTCACACTTCTTTATGTTTTTAATCTCAGTGTTGCTTTATTTGGGACTGAACAAAAATTAGAAAAAAAATGTCGTTTTAAAAGTTTTATCAGCTGCTTTTCCAGTAAATGACAGCTGTGTGGGTGTGTGGGTGTGTGTGTGTGTGTGTGTGTGACTGGACAACAAATGCAACATAAACTGAGGTGCAGTAAAAACCTGTTGACTGACACACACACACACACTGAGTGACTGGCTGTTGTGACTTTACTCTGTTCTTCAGACTGAGCTCATTTATCACCTGGAGACGCCTCAGAATCATCACAACCTGGCAACCAAACTTGAAAGCAGATTTAACACATATTGATTTTAGACTTTTGAATGATTTAGAACATGAAACAAAGAAAACACAAACCAAAAAACATCCAGTCTCCATGAAATGGAGCTGAATGTTTTCAGGGCTGCTGGATGAGCAGAAACTGAGCTGGAATAAAAACTGCTGCTGACCGACTCCGACCTGATGAGAGGAATCTGCTGTGTAAACATCAAACAGCAGCTAGTTTCCCTCTCTGAGTCTCTGAGTCTCTGAGCAGATGTTGGAGCTCCTTCAGAGAATCTCTGAAATCAACAACAACAAACAGCAGCAGGAGGACGAGTGCAGCCGCTTCAAACACCAGAAAAATCAGCTGCTTCGTTGCTTCAGCAGAGAGAAAACGTGAGCTTCCATGTTCACGTCTGTGAGGTTCGTTGAGACCAAACTGAAACTTTTAAACAGGCTGAACTCTGATCCATTCATCCGGATCAAAAGAAAAGAAATGACTGACATGACCTGTTTTAATTTAAACCTACGGCAGCCTTCACCTGCTGTCACCTCACTGCTCCCCCTGATGACTCATCACCTCCATCACATGAGCCCCACCCCCCCGTATGATCTGCTGCAGTCTGAAACTTCTGCTGGCCAAGGAGAAGAAAAAAAGGGAACTTCCCTCCACCAGCTGCCGAAAATAATATTAATAATAATAATACAAGTAGGAGGAAGTACAAGCACTTTGTTTGCTCGAAACATAGCTAGTAACACAGCAGGTGTTCAGGTTCATCATCATGAACCAGGTGACCCAAAGTCCAGAGACAACTTGAGGACTTTTCGAAACACCGAAAACACAAACTGAAAAGAATCAAAATCTCAAAACCCACAATCATAAAAAACAACATTCTGCTTGGCAGGTTTGGGAGACGAATGTGAGCATCACACCTGCATCACACCTGCATCACACCTGCATCACACCTGTATCACACCTGTATCACACCTGCATCACACCTGTATCACACCTGTATCACACCTGCAGCACACCTGCATCACACCTGCATCACACCTGCTCACTCACTCACCAAGGTAACATCTGAGACTTTGGAGGCGGAGTCAGTGGTGAAGTCTGAAGTGTGTGCTGCGGTTCTTAAGCATGAAACTTTACAAGTGTTGCCATTTGAAAACACAATTTACTGAGACTTTTGAAAAAAGTGCTAAAGATGGTTTCATGAGTAATTTTTCCAAAAACAAAGAGCATCACATCAGTCAGTCTCTATGACTTTTATAATGGCGCAACGACTCTCCGTTTATAGAAGTAGTAAATCAAACACTTTGCGAAGTAACTTTTCCTGCTCATTCAGCTGGTGTTTTAAGAAAATAAGAGAGAAAATAAGATGTTGGGCAGAAATGAACATGAATCTAAAACTCTCTCTTGTTCGATATCTCCAGCTTTTTACTGGCTGAAGAAGAAAAGACTCCTGTTAACTGACAGCAAACATATCACATAAGTAAGCAGCAAAGAGGAAGTAAAGGTAAAGCATTGTGGTAATCTTAAAAATACTCAATGTGACAAAGGAGAATCCTGTATTTTCCCACCTCCATCTGCTGCCTTAAACACCTCAAACTTCCTGCAGATCTTTACAGAAAACCAAAACCTTGGATGAACAGAAAGGAGGAGAAAATCCTACGACTGTTCAAAGCAAACCAGACTTGAATGGTTTGGGATTTTCTTACATGGTCAGCTTTGAAAACTTTAGAAAACTGAAAATGTCCAACTTGTTCAACTCAACACTCCCTATTAAACTGCTGACAAACAGAGAAGAACGGTGTGTGTGTGTGTGTGTGTGTGTGTGTGTGTGATTGAGGAGGTGTGTGAGCACGTTGACCAGCTGCTGTTCAGGCTGTTTTGCATTTTGCACTTTGACCTGGTTTTGGTGATGAACCTGACAGGACCATCGTCGTTCCTTGTCTCCTCGTTTGCAGGTGTTATCTGTTAAAGCAGCCCAGTGATGCAGCGCTCTGATCTGATTGGCTGATTGGCTGCTGTGTGAAGGAACATGAACGCCCTGTTGATATTTAAACCCTGAGCTGTGTCTCTCAGGTAAACTTGTAACTGACACAGCGGACTGAAGATTCGTTCGTTCAGCCACGTCACAGAAACTGGCCCAGTGCGCTGTTCTTGCTCCCTGACAGCAGGTGGCAGCAGAAAGCTGCTTGTTGTCGTACAGAAGCAAAAAAAACACCAGAGAGGAAGAGAAAACTTAGTGACAGCTTGGTTTGAAACACAGCACACGCTGCAGAGGGCGCCGCAGGGTCGCTAGACTGCAGTGTTTTTATTTGTAGACAGGAAGTTGACAAGACGGAGCGTGTGTGTGTGTGTGTGTGTGTGTGTGTGTATGTGTGTTTGTGTGTGTGTGTGTGTGTGTATTGTCCAACAGCTGATTTCCAATCTGACATTTTCGTTTAACTAAAAACTTTTCGGATTTAACATTTGCCCCCTCAAAGCTCTCAGAGGATCCTGACTCGTCCTTGACCTTCTCCTCTCCTTGTGCATGTCGCTGTTTCCAAAACCAGAAAACATAAACCTGAACCCTGAACACTGATTTAGACACTTTAACTCTGCATTCCTCCATGAAATGTTCCTCCAAAAACAGAGCTGATGAGGAGCTGTGGAGGTGGATCCTCCTCCTCCTCCTGTACCTCCTACTCTCCTCCTCGTTACAGGTGAGACTGTGGGCAGAAATTCTGCTCCACGTCTTCATTTTTCTGGTAGAAGAACAGAAACTGGTGGCGGTTCAGAGGTTGGGGTTACACCTGGAAGCTAACTGATGTGCAGATCAACGCATCACATAAATCAGAGATGTGTAATGTCACACGTTACAAAATGCATATTTGCAGCATTTGAGTGTGAAGTTGGAGAAGCTTGAAGAACTCAGAAGCTGTTTGACTGTTGTCACTGAGTCCGAACGCCAGCGGTCGACCTGCAGCTCATCGGCAGAGTTTCAGCAGAAGTCTGTGTGACTCTGTTTGTTCACAGTGTGCAGCCGAAGGTAAAAGCTGCGGTAAACTCACCAACTGCAGCAACCTGATGTGCACCATGTTTTCACTCAGCCAATCCTGTGGCTTTCAGGGGGTTCAGCGTTGCGTAATGTAGAGACGAACTCATGGTGCCACTGGAAACATCAGACTGTCTTCATAGTGAAGACACTTTCTGTTTGTGATGCTGAGGTGTTTAACTGAAGACTTTCAAATCAGATACGTTGGCCTCAGGAAATGCAAAACCTCCAGCTTTTTGGCAACAACGACGCGCCTGATTCCTCAGAAATATGAGGCCACGCTGCAGTGTGACAGAACAGATGCACTTAAAGCAGGAAGGAAAACATTTGGCAGCTTCTCGTGTCTCTTGATCCAAACAGTAAATAAAAACAGTCCAGATTTTCATTATTTATATACATGAGAGAGACTTTAAGTACATTCACATCTTTCCTTGACTGTTCATTCCACACTTTTGTTCATTACTCTGCATTTTGCTGCTTTTTGCACTTCAGGATGAAACTTGATGCAGTAGCATTGAAGTTTTATCTAATCTGATTTTGTTAACACTCTTGTCTTTTGATTGCAGCGACACATTTTTTTAAACATTCACATTTCTGTCCAAGAATCTAATGAATCCTGATCCTGTTTGAACTGCGGATGAAACGGTCTGATCACTGTCACCTGCTGTTCCATGAAGGACTTGCTGAAATCATGCAGCAACTTTAGAGCACTGGTTTTATCCTTGTATGGATAATCTCATCAATAAACAGAAAGGCTTTTATTCTGAAAGCCTTCGTCAGGAAGTGCTGAATTTTCTGGGTCAATCAAACCTTCTAAGGCCTCATTTTCAGAGTCAAAGTCAGAGTGATTCATATTCAACCAAACATTAAAAAACAGCCTCTCAGAGAAGCACACGCACGTGACTTGAGAATAAACTAACGACAGAATTTTGGATCCAAGCTCAGTCGTTTTCAAAACAAGGTCACTGCAGTGCCCCTTGAGGTCACTGCGTGTCACTGCATGTGATCTTCTGGATTTCTTCTTTACAAACACTTCTGGCAGAGTGAAAAAAATCTATATAAGAATCAAGATTTTAATTCCTGTGATTCAGAATCAGTTCACAAAAGTCAAAAAATCATTTTCCAAATCTTCACTGACCAGATGTCGTTACCAGAACGAAGAAGCAACTCTGAACCTTCAAACCATCAGTGTTTTCAAGTGTGAAAAGGCAGCAGATGCAAACGTTTCTTGGTTTCATGATTAATTCATTCCTTTTCCAGACGATAATGAAGATAATGAATATTGTGAACTTTCTTGTCACTCAGCATTACGACCACAGAGAATCACTGTCATTATTTTTTAATAAATGCTGTGAACTTTTTGACGGTTCTGTGTGAGACACAGTTTCCTGGAACAAGAACTGGGAACAGAAACCAGGCCACTGTCTCTATTCAGTCACTTTACTGTGAAGTGAACCCAACCCCAAGAATCAAAACTGAATCAAATTAAGAGAATCCCACAGATTCACAGCCCGAGAAATTCTGTTAATTACATATTTTAGTTTGAAAGTTGCATCAATAGCAGCAGTCATGGCACATCAGAGTCCACCGATCACTAAAAACGATTGCACTGACTGCAGCTGAAGGAGGAGAGAAAGAGGCCACGAAAAAGATGAAACTAATCAGGTGCAAATGTTTTCGGCCTCACAGAAACATCACAT
This sequence comes from Acanthurus leucopareius, assembly GCA_029814765.1. NCBI lineage: Eukaryota > Metazoa > Chordata > Actinopteri > Acanthuriformes > Acanthuridae > Acanthurus > Acanthurus leucopareius. Next base: position 12,973,486 of record JAQMCX010000046.1, read on the forward strand.
CCACCTTCTCAAACATGCGATGAAACGTCGAGGTAACAATCACAGAGAGACTCTGAACGTCGCACACGAACGACGTCTGTCTGTCGCTTCCCAGGGAAGACTGGTGGACATTTTCACATTTTCATATTCTGGAAAGAACGACAGACGTTCGAATCGACTCGCAGCTGCAGCGAATTTATTTCCATTTATTAGGATGTTGAAGGTGAAACAAGTCACTTCCACTTTATTCAATCATCGCACACATTTTTGTGTTAATTGAGTCGTGACTAAGATTGTGCGAACCAAAGTTCATGATGAATCTGTGAGGCAATTACAGGATACATACTCTACAAATCTATGGCGCCCCCTAGAGGCGAGGCACTACACCCTTCAAACCACAAGCTGGATGATCACTCCTGAACATGGGCTTCAGGATTTCACTGATATCACAACATGTAAGGTTATAAGTGACCTTTTTTGATTTTGATTTCCTTGAAAAGCTAAAATACTGAAATTTTTAAGAAAAATGAGAAGAAACTTCACAGTTTGACATAAAACTGATAACGAGCGACAACTGAAACACTGAAAGAACAACGTATGCAAGTAAAACTGCTTTCAAGAAACTGCAAAAGCAATTAGAAGCCAAAAAATGTTTCCAGGTTGTTTTCAATGACTCTTCCATGTTTTCCAGGAGGAACCTTGAGCAGGTCTGTGATCCAAATAACTGTCAGACTGTCAAACTTCCAGCAGGTCTGTTTTCAGGTTCAGTGTTCAGTTGTCCTACTGTTGGCGTGGACATTAAAGTGTCCTTCATTTACCTGCAGCCTGGAAACGGATCAGTTCAGCAGTGAGCAGGTAGAGCAGGAGGAGGCGGCATGTTTGTGATGTTTCCACAGTTTGGAGTTGAGCTGCTGGACGAGCTGACGGCCTGAGCTACGTGAAGCTAGCTGCTCGCTCGCTGGACTGCTGGAGTTGAATCATGTCGACCGTTTGTACTTAGAAAGTTTAAAAGGCCAAACTGACGAATCAGTCGACCTCTGCTTTGTATGAAGTTCTGCTTAGAAATGAATCCATGAATCCATCAGAGCTCAGCAGGATCTCAGATCTTAAAGGACTGTTGCTTCAGATTCTTCACATGAGACAAGAACTTCAGCTCCAGTGAGGCCTCAGCTTGTTTTCAGTCTCCAGGTCTCTTTTGACTTCGCTCACAAACAGAAACAGGCTTCAAACAATGAGCTCAGGAAAACAACACACACGTTTGTACACATGAGCTGCTGAGTAACGTGAGTCTCAGTAAACCTTCAGGATTTCATCTGATCAGGTTTTCAAAAGCAAAAACACGTATTCTTGATTTAATCTCAGAAATAATTAGATGAAAACTTCCTGGTTTGTTTTGGTCTGATTGGCTGAACTCAACATGTGAACGACACCAAGTCCTGCTTCTGAACTGCTGAGGGACCTGCTGGAGGTCCACATGGATCCAGTCTCCCCTCAGTTGCACAAAAAAACAGTGAACCCTCCAAACACCGACACGCTTCGATCCGCATCAAACCTGGTTTCTGATTTTTCACTGTGATTCAAGTGTCTGCTGTGAGGAATCAGCACAGCCGCAGATACGAGCTTTCCAGCTCACGCTGACCCACTTACTGAGCTTTAACTCAGTTTGTGGGCTGAAGGAGAGAGAGAGACCCGAATCCCCTCAGGACCCGAATCCCACCAGGACCCCAAACCCAGAGGGACTCTGAGATCCACATCCTGGTTGTCAAGGCTTCCAGCTTCAAACAAACGCAAATAAAGATAAAGACGCATAAACAAAGATAAACAAACAAACAAACAATCAAAAAGACAAACAAACACATAAAAACACGTAAACAAATCTGTTCAGTCGGACTCGGGCAGTTTCAACAGCTGCGCGCGCTCCGTGCCGAACAGCACAAATCAGAGCTCCGCGTCACGTGAGAGAAACCTCCAGATACCAGACAGGTCAAGGTCAAACCGGATCAAAGGAAACCACAGAGCCGAGACACGGACCGGGACAGAAACCCGGGGCACACAGGACCACATGTCGGTCCGGGAGCGCACGTGTCGCCCGGATCCAGGTGTAGTTCTCAGAGAGGTGCGTGTCTTACCTGCGTGTGGAGAGGCTCTCCGTGCTCAAAGACGCTGAGGAACGGGATCTCCAGGAAGGAGGCCATGAAATCCACCTGTAGCAGCTCCTCGCGGTTTTGCGGGAAGGCGAGCACGGCGGACACTCCCTGCACCACCACGCCCTGACAAACGCACCGGAACAGGGACTCCGGGTCTGCGGCGGCCGGCTGCCTGGACACCAGCTCCAGGCTCAGGTTGTAGGGAAGAAAGTTATCCAGGTCCCGCTCCCGGTCCGAGTCCGGGTCCGGGTCCCGGTCCGGCTTCTTGCTCATGGCGGCTGCAGCGCGACTCAGCGCCGCCTGGACCTGAACGCGAGCCGCCCGCTGCGCCGGCAGGAGCGCACCAACGCGCACGGTGTGTCCGATCTGTGCCAGGAGGTGGCACGGCTGCGGGTGAAGGAGGCACGGCGGCACGAGGAGGAACTGCAGAAGGAGGAAGACTCGGAGAGTCCGGGACCAGGAGGAGGAGGAGGAGGTGAAAGACATCCTGCCGCGCTCTCAGCATCGCTCTGCCGCTCTCCAATACCAAGAGGCTGCTGCTGCTGCTGCTGCTGCTGCTGGAGAAAGGAGACTGCTGCTCCTCCTGCTGCTGGGGGGAGACGCAGAGCGGGGAGGAGGAGACGGGAGGGGAGGTGTCTTCCCCAAAAAACAGGAGGTGCAGAGGAAATCCTGACAGGAGAGGATGAGGAGTGAGAGGAGAGAACGGAAAACCCAGTTTTAAGGAGAAAAACAAATTGTGTGTGTGTGTGCGTGTGTGTGTGTGTGTGTGTCAGGGAGGGGGTGATGAGAGGAGGTGGTGAGGAGGTACCAAAAAAAGAGGGGGAAGAACTGAAAAGACAGAAATGACACAGAAGGTGGAAAGAGACAAAAACAGTGATGGAGGAGGCGTTTCACGGAGGAGACGCACAGGAGGTGGAGGAGAGGATGACATTGAATCACAGAGGGTTAGGAGGTTTCATCCCAATTTGAGGAGGTGAAGAGGAGGTGAACAACATGAATTTTTAAAGGTGAGGAGGAGAGCAGGTGTAAAGGTGATGGGATGAGAGGGGAAGAGGAGATACCAGAGAGGAGGAAAGGTTGAAGAGGAGAAAGGATTTTCAATTTCAAGCTGGTGTAGTTGGAAGGAGGCGAGGAAGGAGCATCATAAGTGAAGGTCAAGGAGAAAGTCAAGGAGGTGAAGAGGAGGCGAAGAGGATGAGTAGATGATGGAATAGTAAAATAAGTAAGAGGTGAAATGAGGTGACAGTGGGAGTAAGAAGGAGGTGTCTTTGAACAGTCAGGAGGGGAGGAGAAGTGAAAAAGGTGAAGGTCGGTGTGGACAGGAGGTGCCAGAGGAGGTGAAAGAGGAGAGGAGAGAGAAGAAGGGGAGAAGTCATCCCCAGAGAAGTGGAGGTGACCTGAAGGAGGAGGTGAGGGTGAATAGGAGTTAGAAAGGGAGGAGGAGGAGCTGTGAGGAAGATGTGAGGAAGGAGAGCGAGAAGGAGAAGAGGAGGTGAAGCTGGAAACAAAAGAGGAAATGAAGATTGAAGAGCATGAAGAGGCCATGGAGTGAGCTGAGCAGGAGGAGGTGCAGGAGGAGGTGGAGGAGGAGGTGCAGGAGGAGGCGCAGGAGGAGGTGGAGGAGGAGGCGCAGGAGGCGGAACAGGAGGAGGCACAGGAGGAGGCACAGGAGGAGGTGCAGGAGGAGGGGAGAGGGGAGAGGAGAGAACTCCACCTGTAAACATCTGAGAGAATAAATGTTGTTGTTTCATTTATTTATTTTGTGTGAAATAAAAAAATCTGTTCCAGATACAAGAAGCAGCAACACAGTCTGTCAGTAGTATTACAGGAGTACGTCAGTAGTACGTCAGTAGTATGTCAGTAGTATGTCAGTAGTATTACAGGAGTACGTCAGTAGTACTACAGGTGTTAGTCAGTAATACGTCAGTAGTACTTCAGTAGTATTACAGTAGTACGTCAGTAGTATGTCAGTAGTACTACAGGTGTTAGTCAGTAGTACGTCAGTAGTATTACAGGAGTACGTCAGTAGTACTACAGGAGTACGTCAGTAGTAGTACAGAAATACGTCAGTAGTACATCAGTAGTATGTCAGTAGTATGTCAGTAGTACGTCAGTAGTACTACAGGAGTACGTCAGTAGTATACAAAAATACGTCAGTAGTACTACAGCCGTCTGTCAGTAGTATTACAGGAGTACGTCAGTAGTATGTCAGTTGTACCTCAGTAGTATGTCAGTAGTATGTCAGTAGTATGTCAGTAGTACGTCAGTAGTATGTCAGTAGTATGTCAGTAGTACTCGGAGTACTCGGAGTATCACTGCAGTCTCAGTAGCAAAAGTAAACGACAGCAACATGATATTTTCCTGCTGCAGAGGATTTTTGAGGAGAATCCAGCTCATTTTTCCTCGGTGAGGTTTTGATTCGTCATCCTGAGAACATCACAGCTGAGAGCTGAGCCACAGTTACATAACACACACACACACACACACACACACACACACACACACACACACACACAATAAATACTCCTGTACAAACCCAATTTTCTTGAGAAGTGGAAAACTCAACATCAGCATCAATTAGCAAAATAAAATCAGCTGATTGTCAGATGTGACCAGAAAAGAAAAGGACCTGAAATCAGCTCTCTGTCACACACACACACACACACACACACACACACACACACACAGATAACTGAGGATATAACTCAGCCTGCTGTTTTTTTTACTGATGTGACATTTTCCTCCTGATGTTTAATGTGAAACATGTTGGATCACAGACGAGCTGAATGTCACCGTGAGTTACCGCAGGACGTTTCGGCGCTCACATCATGTGAACATCAGGCCTGTTTCTGACTCTGAGCTCATGTATCAAGTATAACTGTATCTTAACATGCAATGACTGGTTTTCCACAGTTCTCCAGGGTCACTGCAAAAGTTCAGCTCGTTGAGATCAGAATATATTTCACTCGTCACCAACTTTGGCTCGAGACTTGCTAACATTCGTCTTAGATGAACTGGATTCTCACTGACTGAGAACAAAGAAATACAGTGTGAAAAACACAGAAACAGCTGAGAGCTTCATCACAGAGTTTGTAGATGTTCTGTGTTGTTCCAGGTGAGATGAACGTAGAGATGCGTCAGTGTTTCTTTGTGCATGTGACCTGTCCGTTTTGATCGTGGACGCTGACGGGATCTCGGTGGCGTCTCCGGAGTCGGGCTGAAGGTTTGTGAAGTTCAGGACGTCCACTTCCTGTCGGTGCAGTCTGCTTAAAGCGACCTGCCATGGATCTGCTGACGTTTGATGGATGATCATGTGGACAGAATCTAGACTGTGATTGATGACGTTTTGCAAGAGGAAAGTCCTCACAACAGGTCAGAACGCAGAGACACACTCGCCGGCGTGTCAGTGACCCTGAGTTTTGACCTGAAGGCGACTGAAGCGCAGAGCCACTTAATTTGTTGTCAGACACATCAGTTTCACAGTCCAGCTGCTGATTCATTCACAGAGATGAAAGTAGAGCGAGACACCTGCAGACACTGTGATTCATCCTCTCTCTCTTTTTCTGCTCACACACACACACACACACACACACACACACAGTAACAGCAGGTTTGTAAAGTGGAGCTCAGCCGGGCGGAAATGAGCTCCTGAAGTAAATCCCTGACGAGCCACTGGAATTAAAAAGATAATTAACATTCAATACAGAGAACCAAAACACAGAAACAAATGACAGGAGGAGAACAGAGGAGGACACAAAGGGAGAACATGGAGTTACTGAAGCAGCCCTGCAGGCAGCAGCTTCCTCTTCACTCTGACAGGACTCCTGCTTTCTGAGAGCAGACGGCACGAGATCATTCATGGCTTCATGTCATCAAGGGGAACGTGGTCTGATGTGGAGCCGATGAACTCCAGCTGATACTGAAATAATACGATCAACTTTGCTGGGTTTAGCCAAAGAGTCTAGTTTCAGCACTTAAAGACAGAAAGCTCACCGTCTCTGATCCTGAACAACTGCTGCGCCGCCTCAGTAATGTGAAGCATCGTACTTTAAAGAAAGTGCTCATGAAGCCGCCGTGGAAACCTGCACATCCTCTCAGATGCTTCACGGTCAAACATACGAACCAGACGGACTGGACGAAGCCGTTTCCTCTGAGCGGCATCTTTCACCGGTTCAGCGTTCAGATCCATCCAGCTCATCATCGAGCTTGGAGACCTGAAGAGAGAACATTCGATGCTTTAGACGTCGTTCCACGAGAACGCACCACAGAGGCCACAGGAAGTCTCCCCACCATCAGACTTCGCAGCGCCCCCTCACTGTCGGACACTTCAGGCAGCAGACCTGTCCTGTCCCTCCTGCTCACAGCTGTAAACTCAGAACTTTCATCTGTGCTCCAGTCTCCTGCAGGTCTGCCTGGAAGCAGGTCTTTCTTGATCTGTAAACCAGGATTCTGTCTTCCTTGATTGTCTTTCCTTGTAGATGTGCAACTGAATCCGGGGCATCAGAAAGAGCTGCAACTGGTGTCTTGTGCAATTTGGTCGCTTCATGACAATATTTATGAAAACTGTCCTGAATTGGAAGTTAAATTTGCATAAAAATCAGAACTCAAGCCAGCAGCCACTGTGACCTGAAGCAGGACAACATGCCTTCAACACCTGGCTGCGACTCTTTGTGGACAAAACTCGGAGGAACTGTAAAGCTCTCATGGTTACAACACTGATGCCTCTGTCGAAGCTACCTGAGCTGACTGGAACATCAGCAGAAAGTTTGTCTTTGTGCTGTTCTGTTTGCGACTCAGCTTGAAGTCTGTTTTTATGTTTATAGTAGATATAGTAGATATAGTAGATAAGTCCATCAGAAACATCTAAGATGTCTCTGTTGTCAGATTTAAGCTCCATGAGAACATCAGCTGCTTCATTTGAAGCACAAGAAGCCACAGACAGAAGAACTTTGAGGTGTTTTGTGCCCAGACAGGTTTAAGGACATGGACACTGATCGGTTTAAGTTGCACTAAGAGACAATATTTATTCATGTGTAGACAACAAACTCAGAACATGTAAATGACACATAAGGAACAAACGAAGGGAATGCATTCATATGAAAAATGTGGCATTTAGAAACAGACAACCTCGGCTAAAACTGGTATAAAAAGAAGCCAGCTGGTAAAGAAAAGACAACAAATCATCACTGAACCACATTTCAAACTAGAAACTCATGAACTTTAAGTTGTAATGAAATCCATCACCAGGTGCCCAGAATAACTCTAACCTGGATGAATGAGAACATTCACAGATATTTCTCTGATGAACTTCAGCGCCTCAGGTTTCAAACCAGGTTTTAGATTTTGTCATAGACGACTTGAATGTTCAGCTCCAGGTGGATTTTTGCCACAGACAGGTGTTCTTTTGTCAGGTAAGCAGTAAAAATGTGGTCGAGCAGGTGGGAGTTTTCTTGACAACTCGAGACGATCAGAGATGAAACTCAGGGTGAAAATGGAGAAGAAAAGCTCAGACGGCACATCAGATCTTTCTTTTTTTAACTTCCATGTAGCTGCCCATCGATCACATCGACACAAGTGATCAATATTGGTGGGATTAATTACAGATGTCCTCAACTGCCGCGACAGATCCACCCCAGCAGGGGGAGCCATGAGCAATGTGGGATTATGACATAACACAGAAAACAGATTGTAAAGTGAACGTGTGGCGTCAAAAAAAGTAAACTTGCTGTCAGTGCTTTTCTTTTTCCAGCTCCCAGTTTTCGTTACATTCAGGGAGTCGAACGTGTTGTTTACGAAAACATACAGAATAAATCAGCTTAAAAACTCCTCCTTTTCTTTCTCCATCAGGATTTTACCAGCAACAAATGAATACTGAAGGATTTTGAATAAGGACAGAATTCACAATCTGCCTAATTATTAACTGACTTGATTAGACATTTTGAATGAACTTTTAAAACATTTAAAAGTTTCTGTTCGGCACTAAAATTCAATTTTAGGTAATTTGGACAAAACTTGTGATGCAGCTTCATAAAAAAACAGCTGAGGATTCGTCATCGCTGATCTCAGAGCAGCTTCAACTCAACCAAACTCCTGATTAATCGCCACCGTTTTGCTTCATTCACAGTTTGAAGCTTCTCCGTGGCATTTCAAGACCTTCACCGTCATCACATGACTGCAGGCAGATCTGCACTGACCGAACACGCCTGCTTCTCCTCCTCTTCCTTCTCTCTGGTTTCTGCTCCTGTGCATTGGAGGCTTTGGGCAGAATTGTAGAAACAGTCCAGTGACATTTAAAGAAAAGCATCAAATCCTGTTCGGGGAGCTGCGGCGCTTTGAGCTTGAACATGCAGACGGAAACCAAAACTACAGAGGAGTTAATGTAAGAAAAGACGATTGAACCGAAAAGGTGTTTAAACCCTGAACACAGACGCGAAAAGGTTCATCCCATTTGTTTTATGTATTAATGAAGAAGTTGAATTTCAAGCCTGAGAATGTGTCATGAACCCTCCAGTGAAGAGCTCGAAGGTCAATATTGGGAACAACAGAGACGAGAGACTTTACTGTCAAGTTGCAACTGATTTGTCACCATCGATCTTTTTATTTCTCGTCATCTGAACATTTGATCCTGCAGAGTTTTTTGCCGGGTTTGTGTTCTCTGGTCAAAGGGTCGTTGTAAAACAACGATGACAGAGTGACACCTCATTCTGAGGAGCTTTTGGCAAAGTTAGAGTTCAGGTTGGAGTCAGGTTCAGGGTCAGAGGTCAGGAATGCATCATGTCTGCACTGCACATGGACAAACAGATTCTGTCAGGTTGTTTTTTTTGTTCTGACGAGTTCAAAGTCGATTCAGAGGTGGATCTTGTCACACAAACAAGATCCACGGAGAAGGAAAATACAAAAAACTAAAACAATCAAACAAAAAAATCACTGAATTCTGGGATTTTTTATCTTTTTCTTCACTGGTTTCCAACAGACAGACAGAAATATCCTCCATCGCCGTCCTCTGCTGTGGTCCAGGGCAAAGTTAAATGCTGCCATTTAAAAATTTTAATTTCAAAAGAGGTTAAAGAGAAAAGATCAGATAGTTTCTTTTTTAAGAATCCAATTTTTTGGAGGTGACCTCTGACCTGCTGGGTTTCACTGGAAAGAAGCTGAGAAACCGTCTGTAGAAGATTCCTTCAAAATAAAAGCAGTAGGTTCAAGCTAAGCCACAACATGTCCAAACCAAGCAGCAAACTCTCCACTTCCGCATTGAAGCCAACCAGGAAGTACAAAAACTTGCAATTCCTCGACTGACCACTTGAGGCT
>JAQMCX010000046.1:12983019-13003660 GCA_029814765.1 Acanthurus leucopareius
GTTGATTGACAGCCTGTTGACGTATAGCCGGGGGCTGTTAGCTGAGTGGGTGCACTGTCCGTCCTTCGACCCCGCCTATTACCCCATATTTGGTTTTTCGTCGTTTAGGCGGGCTGTGGGCGGAGTCACACGCAGACAAATGGCGGCGCCCAGGACGAGATTTCTGAGGCTTCACTTTCGCTCATGCAGAAACCAACAGGTGACGTCACGGAGGGTTTGTCCAGTGTTTTATACAGTCAGTGGTCCAAACACACTCGTGACCTTTAACCTCTGGAACAAGAAGCATCTGTGTGTGCTAGTTTAAAGTAGTTAGTTGCTAGTTTAAGGTAGCTAGGTGCTAGTTTAAGGTAGTTAGGTGCTAGTTTAAGGTAGTTAGGTGCTAGCAAAGTGTAGTAAAGTGTCAGTTCAGAGTTGTTGGAGGTGAATATCAGCGTAGTTGATGGAAAGTAAATTTAAGTGTTTGCCGTGTGAAAATAATTTGGCAGTGTATTGAGGGAAAGTTGGAGGTTAGTTAGGGTTAGCTGACGGTGCCTTTGGGCAGGTTAGGGTAGTAAACACAGTTTTTGGTAGCTGTGAGATGTTCAAGGTTCTTCTGGTCAGTTCATGGTGTGTTGTGGTAACGGATGAGCTCAAACCGTCTGAAAAACAAACACAGCCGACAGGAAGTTCTACAAAAACAACCTTTATTTTTTGACCACAAAAATCATCAACGTGTGTGACCTGTGTGTATCTACATGTGTGCACTCAATGTGTTTATGTGGCTTTGTGTAACTGTGTGGGTTTTCAGTGGGCCTGTGTGCATGTATGTTCATGTGGGTTTGGTGAGCAGCTGGCTGGAGAAATCATACAGATCTTTGTTGACTTTCTTCAGCGTCTGAACTTCTTCCTCAAGTTCTGCAACCCGAACCTTCGTGTTCTCACCGTCTCCAAACACCGACTGAAACACATCAAACACAATGAACACACAGTCACTGATAACTGCTCGGACATCGTGGCATGAATACACTGTCAGACTGGTTCCAGTCTCTCTGTTGGTTCTTGTGCTTCCTGCCCAGGAACGTTCAGCTGGTCATGTGACCCTGGTTGCTGCGGCTTGGCGACATACAAACCTCTGCAGCGGGACGATACTCAGTATCTCAAGTGTTTTAAACCTTCTTTCTATGAGCAAAATAAGGCAGCAAAGTGTAACAAAGCGGAGAAACTGTGTTTCTTTGTTCTCTAAGAGAAAGTTTTTATAAAAATTTCTAGAGTCATAGAGTGCTGACAAAGACATAAATCACTTTCAGTTCAGGGTCGCCAAAATCAAGTTGATCTGTAACTCTGTTAAAGAATAATCATTTTAATGATCCAACAGCAACAAGATCTGTCAGGTGAAACATCGTAAACTGTTCATTCATGCGGATTGTTTAAAATAAAGCTGCTGTTTTCATAAACTCTCCAGCTCTCAGAGGGTCAAAAATTACACATATTGTCATCTTCTTTAATAAAACATGTTAAAGATAAAGATTGTTTAGGTTTGAAGTTGTTAACATACAGCAGAATTCTTGTTAGACTTATGAAAAATTAACACTTTAAAAAACATACGAGGTCAGCAGGGAAAGTCGTCACACACAGAGAAGTGAGGTAAGCCCCGCCCCCTCTCACCTTGTCACTCACAGCGTTCATCAAAGAGTTTAACCTTTCAGCTTTCTGCAGGTACGTCTCTTCTTCTTCCTGAAAACACAGACGGGCAGCCGTCAGATTCTCACTGTGTGATTATTGAGGCACAAAGACTCACAAATACAATAACAAACGCTGCTGCAGCTCAAACTGTGTTCATGTTTGTTGCGTCTCTGCTGACTGAGTGTCTGAAACTGAAAAAACAAAAGCTACAAACATGGATCATGACACGTCATAAATGTTTTCACTCCATGGCGGCTGGAAAAACCTCACAATGGAGGAACAACCCTCCTGAAGAATCGCTCACCTGTTTGTGGAGGCCCAGTCGGACACACATCTCCCCCGACTCTGCGCTGTCGCCCTCTGAGGCGTGCAGGTGTCGGCTGAAGCGTGGCAGAGGGACGGCGGGCCGACTGTCAGGGAGGAACATGTTGGCCGGAGCCGCCATGATGGAGGCATTCGTCACAGGACCTGAGCACACAGACAGGAAGTGTCACTGAGGACAACAGGTATCAGAAGTGCAGCCCCTCCATCTCTCATCTACTAATCAGAAGGTCGAAGGTTCGATCCCAGACTCCCTCAGTCTGCAAGACGACGAGTCTTTGCCAACAAACTGAACCTGAAATTCCTCCTGATGGCTGATCCGTCAGTATGTGTGTGTTTGTGTGTGTGTGTGTGTGTGCTATAACGTAGTCAGAGGACTAGAAAGATGCCTCCTAAATGCAGTAATATATACTGTGATATGATGCAGTATCAATGCAGCTCATCGATCAGAAACAAATCCATGAGAATCGTTCCTCATTTTCTTATCTTTGGTCATCAAAGTGCAGCACAAACACTAAACTCACTTCTACGCTCGAAACACCTGCAGCTCGACTGAACTCTGTCACCAGAGTTGCAAATGAAAATTATTTATCATTTAGTGAATGTGCTGATTATTTCCTGGTTATATCTACGGTTTGTCGGGTGTTTGAAATGTGAACAAACACCTCGGTGTCTCAGCCCAACGCGACACTTTCAAATGTTCGAAACTCAATGAGATTCAGAGGAAACGGAAACAGCAGCTCTGACTGCCGGGGATGAAAGGGACTTTTTGTGTCACTGAATCACTAAAAACTGGATCCATTAGTAAATTTTTTATCAACCTTCCATTGAAATGAACTATTTTTTAAAGTGTATTGTGATTTTACAAGATGGAAAATCTGGTGACTGAAATAAATTTTGTCCAATTGGTTGAATCTGATGTTTCTCCTGAAAGGGACATTTTCATTTTCATTTCCTTTAGATAAACAGTTCAGTTCTGTTCATAAACAGACCAATGAGCTGCCAGCTGATCTGTGACATCACATGAATGAGGATGAGGACAGAACCTGAAGGCAGGAAAGAGCAGATCAAAGTGAGGAAGAATTTCTCCAATTTGTAACCTGAAATAACCTCAAGGCTGCAAGAGAGAGACACTCCGACAGCACTGAGAAATACTGTCATCCACTTTTGATTTATACACCAAACCTCATATTTTAATATCACATTTATTGTATTTTAGGTCCAAATTTAAAAAGTAAGAAGGATTCCATATTTATAATTGGTCTTTGGTTTTTTTTTCATCAAGAAAATAAATCAATTCAGAAATTAAACTTGCAAACTGCATCAGCAAAGTCAGGTAGAACAATCTGTCTCCTCATTGGTCAGGTGTGTCGTTCAGACCTCCACTCATATGTCCTCACATTTTTTTCTCTCAATCAGAGATCGAGCATCGAATGTCATGAACAAGTTCACTCCTGAAGTTTTTTAAAGTCCGTTCTGGCCGAATCAGTTTCCATCAGAATGAACTTGTTGTGTTTGTCGTCGGCGTCTCAGGAGACTCGAAAGTAAAACCTTCAGTTTGATAATCGGCTCTCCTGTCCAGCTCCCATCACATCTCAGTCATCATCTCTTTACTTCCTGTCCTGCTCCTCCATCGTTTTGTTTCATTATAAAGCTGATGTTTTCTGCCTCTGGTTAAGAATAACTCTCCTCTAAAAGCTCCAGCAGCACTCCCTTTATTCTTTTATAGAAGTCTTCAACTTTTGAACCTTGCAGCTGATCTCTGATTGGTCCATTAATGTCAGTCTTCAACAAACACACAGTTCATCATCTGGAGGCCTCCTGAGCTCTCATTGGATGGATGGTTCAGACTTGTTCTTCTGTCTAACGAGCAGGCGGCAAATCAGCTCAAACTCCACTTTCTCTGCTGCCGAGCTGCTCTCAGATTCTGTGCCGAATCAAAACAACAATTTAAGAGAAAAAGAAACTAAAACTTTACGAGCAAAATTTTAGCATTTTTTCATATTTGTCTGTGCAGTTTGTTGTCACCATGTAAACTATTTCTTCAGTCATTTGTTCCAACATGAGAGAGCTGAACTTCCTTTACTGGCATTAATTCTGCCGAAAGTCCCGACAGCCATCACAAGTCCCTTGATTTGGGTTTGTTTATCCATGAACTCCATCTTTTTCTTACTCTCACCTTGTTGTTTTTGTATCAAACCCCACTCGACTTTAAAACACAGGTAATCAGAGCGTTTTGTTTATTCTTTAGTATTTGGTGACAACAGTCAATGAAACCATATTTGTTCTGAACATCTTCAAATGTTGACACCCATCCATCAGACGCTGCTCTTGTCAGCTTTCGGCTGATTCCATCTAATGAAACATTGACAGTCCTGCAGGTTTTACTACAAACTGACAGAAACATCCTTCTTCTCCATCAGTCAATGCTGGCTGTAGTTAGTATTCAGCTGAGCGTTTCAGTGGCGACACAAGGAGACGAGCGGAAGGCCAAGTGAAAAACTGACCATCAAACTTTCATCAAAAGTCAGACGAGAGATCAAACCGGAAAAAAATATAGAAACTACAGTAACTCAAAAAACACTGAAGAAAGCAACAAACGTGAATTTAAAAAACTCGAGACTTCGAAACTTAAATAAGAAAACACAATATATTTATTTCAATTTTCCCTGCTGCTGAGTTTTAGTAAACTGCAGTAAAAAAAAAACTGTGGCGATGCATCTACAGCGGATATGCAGTTGGGGGCGCTACAGGAAGCCGGTGATAAGTCATATTGTCCACTGCAGTCAATCTGTTCCCCAGCTCACACAAGCATGCTGGGGGTTTAGCCCAATCAGATCGTTGCTTATTTGTAAACAACCGCTTAAAGCCAATCAAGGACTTTGCTACTTCAGCTGCCTCCACGCTGGTTCACCTGCATTAGAAACCCTTTACTGGTTGTTTTTGTGGCCTTTTGATGAAGCCTGATCTCAGTTAATGTCCAAAAAAACTACAAACCCAGCAATTAATTGACTGGCGGAGAAATTTGGGAGACTAGTTATTGACTACTAAAATGTAGCCATTAAGAATGTATAGCACCCGTTGACCTATGCTTGTTCTCCACCTTCGCACCTCTTCATTGCATCCTGCCATCAAGACCTTTCATAGTACCCATTCACTGCTCATCTTCATCATGCCTCTCCATTGTACCTTTTCATTTTATTTTGTTGCCTGACTCCATCATCGGCCCCTCATCCTACATCTTCATTGCACCATGTCACAACACCTGTGACGTCCTTGTCAGAGGGGGTTTAGTTCACTTGACAAGCAGCAAAAACAAGGAAATGAACCAATTCCAACAATAATGATCTCAAAATAAATTACACTGTGCTCTATATAACCAGAGTCGAAGAACAACACACTGCTCAAACATCAGAAACCTGACATGTACTTCTTTAACTTCAAGTTCTGTCAAAGTTACTGTAAAATATTAAAGCTGCTCTACTTCTGATTTGTCAGTAAAATATTTAAGCAACTCTGAGTCTCAGTTTGACTTCACGGTCTCTCAAGGAAAACTTTACAGAGTTTCTGGAGTTGTTGATCAGTCAAGGTCAGGTGATCATCGGTGCATCACTGTCAGCAGTAACAGATCAGACCATGGTGTTTCAGCTGGAGCTGATCCTGGAGGTGAAGCTCAACATTCAGTCGTGGATCTCTGCTAAGTGAGACTATGAGACTTTGCAGCTGAGATGAGTTTCTAATTACAGAGTGCTGTCCAAACCTCCTCTCTATGCAAAGTGAGACAACTTGTGATGTAAATCTGCGCTGTGTAGATAAAACTGACCTAACTTGACTCGGAAAGCAGTCAGGTTCCACATACAGTAAAACCTTAGTACAAGTCTATTTAAAATGCCTGCTTTTTGAGATGAGGATGTGCAAATTCAAACTATTTGAACTTGCAACCCTTCTACTTAAAAATGACAGTGCACCTTGTTTTGCTGTTGTAAAGAAACTGTTGTGTGTCTGGATTCATTCCTGCAGCAGTAGAGGTTGGAGCTCGAGGTGTATTGTTGGACAAGTTGTCATCTGTTGTTCTCTCATTAAATGACTTCCAGGTTAATTCTTCCTTTGCTTGGTGTTTCATATTGTTTCGTACTCATATTATTCAAAACTTTGTCTGCAGATGAATAATTTCTGTTTCACTGAGGAACAATTGGTTTTCACTAACATGCACATTTACCCTTCATCAGCACTCGACATTCGCTCACTGATCTGTGAGCGAATGTGGAATTGGTTGGGATTTGACTGCTGGTCTGATCCAGAACAGACTGACTGCAGTTAATGATGTTCAAGGTAAAACTCCTTTTCTTCTCTTGTAGTTGTTTTTCTAAAATCTCAACTTCATGACTTGAATTTCTGAGCAACCCGTTAAAATGAGTCTTTTCCTCAGAAGCTCTAAATCCTCAAACACTCAAAATCATGAAGTGTTGTGATGTTCAGAAGGAGATTAGATGTGAATAAATGAGCTGCTTCTCAATAAAAGCAGCAACCTGTTAAAAGCAAACAAAGGAAGCTGCAGCAGCATACGCTTTAGTCCGCTCAGCCTCCACTTCAATCTCTGTGAAAGAAAACATTTTCATTCTTTTACCAGAAACAACTCTTGATTTCTAGCTTATCAGAAGGAAGCCACAAAGACAGAGCGGGTCTCTGCTCTGCCTTCAATCAGTAAATCAGCACCCGAGCTGACGAGGTGACGCTCTGCCAGACTCATTTCACGCCAACAAAAGCTCCAAATCACAGCGAGGAAACATGTGGGAGTCGATTTACTGATGCTCAGAGAGCAACAACCTTCAATCCACCCAGAAAACACTTAAATCCTCACACTATACAAACCAAATCCAGTGTTTTTTCTACAGCTGGAGGTTTTCCTGCCAGAACATTGAGCCCCAGCCTGCTGTCACTCAAATTTCCTGTCTAGGGACTTTTCAAATGAATTTCCCATAGATTGCCTCAAGGATCAATTTTAGACAACAAGGCCCTCGAGGAACAGGAGGGTATTTGCAATAATCACCGCAGAAGCTGCTTAACACTTATTGACGAACTCGCTAACAAACGTGTGATAATTAAAACAAGAGGCTGCTCATTTACATACAGAAGGAAAAGGTCAGATTCACGCACACCATCAAACACACATTTGAATCCTGATGAGGTTTGTCCGAACAGCTTCCTCGCCTTCTTTTGGTTTCTACTCAGAGATGCAGCAGTGACAAGTTAACTCTTAATTTCTTGGCAGAGATCTGCTGCTTTGAGTCACTGAGTTGATCTCGATTTTGTTTGGATAGTTGTTTTCATTTGAACTGAGTTAACTCCAAGTAAAATTCCTGGCATCACCAAATTCTGTATTAAAAAAAAAAAAAAGACTTACCACTTTGTGGCTGTTTTCTTTTACAAATCTGTCAAGTTAGAGGCCATGTCGTAGATTTGTAGTGGAGTCTTTGAAGACGTTTCATAAAAGGTATTCAGTCTTTTTGTGGTGAAATGGAAGTTAACATTATCTTAACACATTCAACTGCGTTCTTCACTTAGAGGCTGTTTGATTAGAAGATTTATGAGGAACGACAGTGAACAAATGAGCTCGTCTGGTGTTGTCGATGATTCAAATGTGGATGCTGATGTTTCACGCTCACATTTAAAATCCAAACGATCAGCATAGTTTCATAGTGACACCAGATTACTGTCACCGATCCAATATCTGATCCGTCTAGGTTTTGGAACTAAGTGATGAAACACTATGATGTCAAGTCGACCCTTGACCTTTTGGATAGTAAATGTCATCACTTCATTTTATCCTGTTAGACATTTGTGTAGAACTTAATGAATAAATTTTTAAGTTAGGATAAGAATTTGTGACTTCACAGCATCCTTTGATCACTTAAATTAAATCAGTTTATCTCACTTGTGCTAAATTGGAAGAATTACCCTCCAGGTGCTTCTGAGACGTCATGTTCATGGGGACGGACGGATGGATGGACGGATGGACGATTACATAACAATAATGGAAGCTATTTGATGAACTAGCAGGTTAAAATGAACCAGTTCTAGATGTTATTTCAGTGTGTCAGATTTATTTTCATCAATATATCACATGCTGCCTCATCCTCACTTTCAGGTTGAAGCAACAGGTTTATGATCAGACAGAAGGTAAAAACAGTTTCTAACTGTTCACACAACAACATCTCTACCTGCTGCAATCTATTTATTAATGCTGTTTCTACTCTATGATATATTCACACTGCAAGCCAGTTATTCACACTGTAAATGCACTGACAGGGTTTGAGTGTTCCAGAGTTGGGAGCAGTGATGTAAGAGGGAACAGACACAGTTGGATTCTCCCACTATGAACTGGTCCCAGATGAAACGCCTGGACTAAGAGAGATTCACAGAAGAAGCTGCAGCTTTATGTTTAAAAAAAAAAAAGGGAAACAGATGCGCCCTATCCTGAAGACTGAGGGTGGAGCTGAGGGGGTCTTGCTGGAAAGTGTCTGGTTGCTAGGCCTTAAAAAAAAAAACAAAAAAAAAACTAGCACATGGACTCACTGGGCCCACAACTCGCAGCCACGGGCATTGGGGTCAAGTGCTGGGTGGCAGGTAAAGGTGGGGATCTTTGCTTGCTGGCTACTGAGATCTCAGACTGGTCCAAGGGATAAGAAATTCACCTCTCTGGTAGAAAGGTAACCTGAGTTTGTGGAAGAGATGGAGCAGTACTAACTACATGTTGTTGGGCCGAACTCTACAAAGACATCTTAAACCCCTTAAGAGGGGCTGGACTTTCTTTTTTACCAACGATCTGAAGTTCCAAATGTCTTGTGTATGTGAACCATGGAAAGGATTCTGTCTACGAACTCCACTGTTCTGCTGAGAACGTGTGGGGAACAATGGCAAAACCAGGCAAACAGAAGATCCAGGACATAGACCAGGGATGTCAAACTCGTGCCAGGTAATTACCTCACCTTCAAGCAGAGAGCAGGGACTAATCAGTGAAATCAGCTGGTGGGGTGTTTGGTTGGAAAGAAAACCTGCAGCCTCTCGGCCCTCCATGGCACGAGTTTGACATCCCTGCAGTAGACCAAAGTCTTTTAGCAGCTCATGTGTTTAGTGGAACAGCATTATCTAGACATCAAACACCACAGCTGTTCTGCTGAAGTGTCCTCAAGCAGGACTCTGACCCTCCACACGCTGCCTCATTAACAGTCTCTAAGGAGAAGCTGACAGACTCAAATGTAAATTTGAGGAGACATAAACAGGGATGACGGCTAAACACGCCCCCTCTATTAACATCAGAGTGGGTCAATGAAACAATGCTCAGGTCACCATGACGACATGGCATGAATAATTCACAGAGATAATACAAGGAGATGGAGACAAGGTGATAGATGAGGACAGTCCTTTCTGCCCGATGTCACATAACACCTCAAGATATTTCCTGTAACGTTGCCATCTGATAGAGACACTTTAGTTCCACCTTTTGTACCGGTTCAGCAAAATTCAAACGGGTCCAACTTTGAACTAATTTAATGGTGATTTTAACAGACAGGGTCAGGGGTTGGGGGCTAACCCTCGACTCGGACATCAAAAAGAGCATCAGAGGGAATAAAGCATACCTTTGGTATGATGTGGAGCATCAAACAGTTGATTGGGTTAAATTAAAAAACCTGCTATCTTTACAGGCTGCCAGCAAAGAGCTTTAATCTGCAATGATCGGAATAGAGTCTGAAAGATATATCTCTTATTTTTTATGAGTTGTCAGGGCTGTTTTTCAAGTTAAAAGGTTTGCTGACTTCAACATGCCCTTAAAGTTATGAAACGTTTCAGCAGTGAAACTCTTCCTCTCTGAATACAACTGTAGTCTGTGAACGAGTACAGAGGTTTGCACTGAGAAGTAAAAGTATATTTCTTGCTTGTTGTGGTAATAGAAACCGGCTAATTATCTTGCACTCAATTACAAATATTGATCAGTTGCTTGGCTCTGGCTGCTGAAATTACACTAATGGTCTTATTCTAGTCCAACATTGGGAAATAAATTAGACTGAGAGAGTGTTAGCAGCTGAAGAGCTGCCAACACACTGCAGATACTCAGAGAGAAAACACCCTGCAGCCACACACTGACTCACTGTTACACTGAACACCAACTCGAAGGGGCTCACCTGGACAGAAGACACCACTTACTCTGGGATTTCTGTAAATAAATGCTGGTTCTTATTTCAATTCCTGCACCATGTTTCAAACAAGCTTAGAAATTGGTAAAAAATGACAGGAAAAGTCTCGTTATGCTCCAAACACACGTGAGCAACATTCCACAGGTGATCTTATAATCGGGTATGAAAGAAGCATCCTGAAAAGGATCACTCGTCACAAGCGAGGAAGCAGAGATTCATCATGTTAGGAGCAACAAATAGTCCAAAAAAATCTTAGAAAATGATTCTCAATGCATAACTGTGATTTGATTTAGGGATTTCACCCTCAGCAGTCCACAAGATCATCAAAAGATTCCAACAATCAGGAGAAGCCTGAAAGGACGGAGTGAGGCCAAAAACCGACACGAGTGTATTTGATATGTCCATGCAGGGACGGCAGGAGCTGTCAGTCCACGCTGCACACAGGACTTTGAAATAAATATGTAATACATGAGGGATTCTGCTGCTGGCACACACAGAGTGAGATAAAGTCAATTAAGCCAGTTTCTTTGATGAGATGTCCATCTTGTTCTTTACAGGTTGAGATTTCAGAGTAAAAGACAAAGAAATTCTCTGTTTCCGGGTTTTTCCTGACACAGAGCCAAATGTGAGGCTGAATCTGTTCTGCTGAGACGAATCGTTTGAAGCGCCACCGTCACGGATGATGAAGCCTTTTTCTCTAAACAGTCTGGTTCTTTGTGACCAGCGTCGGCGGCTTCAGGAGGAAAGTCAGAGAACGTGACAGAGGCGAGGGACGACCACAAGTCCACAAGTCAGGCCAAAGGAGGGATTATCGCTTCCTGACAGTTTGTTTGAAGTGAAGAAGCCTTCGGTACAGAGAAGACTCGGTTAATTACAAAGTGCCAGTCATGATCACAGCGGGGCGTTTCTTCTTCATGTTCCTGTCAGCCGCAGCACGATCACTTATTATGAATGAGATGGGCAAGTAAAAGCTCCTCTGGAGAGACTGAGGCCGGCGGGTCAGACGCTTCATTAATAAACCAGCAGCAGCAGAGACGAGGAATTATTTCAGCCACCGAGGTTAAATTCACCTTCACCTCCAGAGACTCTCTGAAACATGAAGTTTGTTCTGGTTTAATCTCATCAGATTTACATCAGTTCGACACGTCTTCTCCTCATGTCAGAGCTCCAGTTACAGGTACTGCGATAAAGAGGCAGCACCTCAAAATAAAAACATTTATAACAAGAATCATGATGTCCAACAGTACAGGTGCTGCACAGCCGGAGCAGCAACTAAAGGTCGGAAACTATCAGCATTAAATAAACAAAACAAATCAGAGCAACAGCTGTTCTTACTGGGAGGACGACTGATCGACTGGGCTTGTTAAAATATACCAGTCCTGGTTGTAACTGTAATATTTAAAATGTGAAACTTTTATGTTGGGTTTGAAATACACATATAATAATACTGTGTAATTAAACCAGATCCCCTTAGATTATTCTTGTTTCCGTCAGTTCTGGTCACAGTTAGCAGTTAGGCCCCTTAAAGCCGGCAGCAAATCACCACTAAACAGGAAAGAAGAAGATGATGACGCATGGTTATCTGGCCACTTCCTGCCGTGATGACTGCTACAACCTGAAAAAGATGTCGTCTCAGAAAAGAGAAAAAACTGAGTCGCCCAGAACAGGCTGCTCAAAGCTGAAGCTGTTTTTCAGTTAAACAAGACGGCTGATCGTAGGTGGAAAACATGGACCAGCAGCACCAACCTGCTGGCCTCCATCATCCTGCTGCAGACAGGAAGCTGCAGTTTGTCGGTTAGCCTTGAAATGAGACATTCGGTTCTGTTGGTCATGGACTCGTCAGTGTTTCTTGTCTGCTGGTTGTTTGCAGGCAGCGACTTCAATGAAGTGAGAGAAAGTCTTCTCCCAGTGTTTTTCCAAATCTCCACAGAGAGATTTCACTACCATCGTCATGTTTTAGGCCACAATCATCGCAGAGACGATCTGATACTGTGGCGCCGTGAATGTGAATGTGGCACATTACAGGCAGACTGTTGAACGCGGGTTCATGGCCATAATTAGCTGAGTGTTGTGCTTTAACTGTAAGGAACTCAGTCTTTTTTTACAGAAGCAGTAAAGCTTCACTGTGATGGAGCCAGAGTGTTTTATTATGAAAGAGTGGAAGAGTTTTTATTGTGAAGCAGATGGCAGCTTTAATTGTTTAGGAGTGTGAGGGCTTTTATTATGAAAGAGTCTGAGGGCTTTCGCTGTGCAGCAGCAGGAAGTCTGACCCCAGCTGACATCTCTTAAGGTCACTTGGACCAGCACCCTTTAAACCAGGATGGTCTTCACTTAGACTGATCCAGTGAGAGAGGCTGGGGGGTTTTTGTCATCAGTGATGTCATAACCAGAGGGCGGGGCTTACCTTTGTGGGCGAGGCAGCGGATGCTCTGTTTGCTTTGGATGTCCCAGAGCCGAACTGTCTCATCATGGGACCCAGAAAGAAGAAGAGTCCCGTCCATCGACACCGAGAGACACGTCACCAGGTTCCTGAAGGCAACATTCAAACTGACTTCAGATCAGATCACCAAGTTTCCTTGTTGAACCTCATTAAACTACAAAAAGGCACATCTTTTGGCCTCAAGAGGAGAACTTTCAGATGAAACCCGTCTCCTCTGTGGAGCAGATTAAATTCAGAGCTTCTGCCAAACTGGTGGTCCACTTTGGACCCTACAGCTCTCTGTTTGTTTAGGGGTCAAACCCTAACCCAAGAAGACAACACGCAGACTTATTTTACCCTGTTAGTAAATCTGAACCAACTTTCAGAGGATTCAGATATAAATGTTGAATCTGAATTCATCTGAAAGACTCAAAATATTTTATAAAATAAAATAAAATTCATCTTTGCTTCAATGGAAAAATAAACACCAGTTGTTATCTCACCTGTGTCCTTTGAAGACCTGGTTTCCATCATTGTCGGACTGGAAGGATTTGTCCCGACTTAGACTCTGCAGATTGATAAAACTCACACCATCACAGCAAACCCTAAACTGGACTTTGAGGATTTTTCTTCAACATCGACTGTAACTACATCAACTACCAATAAAACAAGTCATCAGGAAAACAGAAGACAAACATTAAAACTACAGCATGTTTAACTGCACACACATTTTCCTTTCTGATTCAGTTCATGAAGGTAAATGTTATTTTGTTACTTAATTTTTTATTTTTGTAATCAAAGTGAGTGAGAGTCCAGAACTGTCTGTTAGCTGTAGTTTGGCTGTAGTTGGCTGTAGTTGGCTGTAGTTAGTTGTAGTTAGTTGTAGTTGACTGTAGTTGGCTGTAGTTAGTATTAGTCGGCTGTAGTTAGCTGCAGTTAGCTGCAGTTAGCTGTAGTTATCTGTACTTGGCTGTAGTTAGCTGTAGTTAGTATTAGTTAGCTGTAGTTTGCTGTAGTTGGCTGTAGTTAGCTGTAGTTAGCTTTAGTTAACTGTAGTTTGCTGTAGTTAGCTGTAGTTAACTGTAGTTAGCTGTAGTTTGCTGCCTGTTGAGTTGAATGCAGCGCAGAGCTTCAGTTGCCGGGACATGAGATGAAGTTTGTAAGATGTTTGTGGAGGATGAAAAGTTAGAGCATGTAAAGTGAAGAGAGACTCACCTGGCTGCACAGAGACACCTGGAAAATGTTACCATCACTTCCTCCACAGAACAGGAAGTACTCGCATGGGTCAGAGGTCACAGACATGATCTCCACATCAAACAGGATGGACAGGAGCAGCTCACCTGAGGACAATTCCCACACCTGGACGGGAGCGAGGGACAAACAGGCAGGTGTGTAAACCAACATCTCAGTGATTCAGATCATGAAACATGGCTGCCAGAGAACCGAGTGTTGTGACGACCACACACACACGCACGCACGCACGCACGCACGCACACACACACACACACACACACGCTGTCCTGGTGGTGTCTCCTGCTGATGTTTGTTGTTGTCACTGCAGGTCCCAATGGGGGCGACTTCCTGATTAGCATTGGGAACACCTGGGCCAGGTGTTGTCAGTGTTATAAAGTCTGTCCCACTGTGTCAGCTGATGAAAGTCAAAGCTTCTTCTAACTTCTTCCACAAAACGTTCCACCACATTCCTCAAAACATGCTGACATCAGTGATTGGCTGACCTCGTCATGATCCTCAGAGTTCATTTCATTTGGTTCCAGTTGTTTGTAACTCTCACACACATTCACTCTTCCTCAGGTTGAGGTCAGCATGTGTCTGTAGGTCAAAGGTCACCGAACACGCAGACATGTGGCCCGGAGGTTAAAACCTGTTTCAGTATTTTAAAGCTGACGTTCAAGTGTTTTTAAATGAAACAGAACTGTGACGCCGAACACGTTTGAAGTGTTTCCTGCACGGCGGCAAGTTTTAAGCAAACTGTGCCGCCGTCTGTGACGACACATCAGAATGTTCACATGCTGCAGATTTTAACTTCTTGGTGTGTGTGTGTGTGTGTGTGTGTGTTGATTTGACTTGAAAAGCGTCGCTTTCCGTTCTATGAAAGTTGTGTGTCGTCGGTTGTGTTTGAACACACTGAACTCCGTTCGGCTCCAAACAGAAAACTCTGAGTCTTTAAACGTTTCCTTGTTAAAGAAACAGAAACATTTCACAGGACTAGAGAGAGTTCGTACAAATCTTTTCATACACTGTTTTTTTGTCGAATTGTTTTTACTTTCTACGTTGTGATCATTCACCAATTTCAGCCAGTAAATAAAGACCAGCCGTCCTGAGAGGAACTGAGTGACTTCAGAGCCAAATGAACCAACAGTCCAGAGCGGTGAAGCTCCTGAAGGGTCTGAATTTCAGTGTAATATCGTGCATCAAACATAATTTAACTGATTCGCACAGATCTCGGTCTTACAACGCAGGAAAGTTTTGTACCCACATACATTCGATGTTTACGAATGTTCAGTGAACCGTTGCAGCAGAGCAGGAAGAGGCTGACTGAGCAGAACTGAGCATCCAACCAACCAAAATCCATCCTGGATAATAAAATTAGTGTGTCCTCTCAGCTTCCCTGAACAAGGCCACAGGCCTCTGCAGCTGCAGCATCTCATCAGCAGCACATTCAAACAGGTTCCAAGGATGTGAACTCGAAGGCATAAATCTACATCACCTGACAGGAAGCACCATGATTCTATTTATCCATGTTCACGGCAAAGTCGTCACCAACTCCTGATTCATGGGAAAAAAGTTGTACAATGAAAGTTATTGTTTTGGCTGCTTAGAAAATAAAATTATTTGAGGGAATAATAAAACTGAAGCACAGATGTGATGCAGGACTGCAGGGTTGAACACTGTCTTCAAACTACGGCGAGAAGAGAACGACCACGAACACAGACAGAAGAATCCACGATAACTTCAAGACAAGACGCTCAGTGATGCACGAAGCAACTACAGCCACGAAAACACTGAGCACTGATGAAAGTGGCTCTGATGACCTGAAAAAGAAGAACGAGAGAGAGAGAGAGAGAGAGAGAGAGAGAGAGAGAGAGAGAGAGTTTCCTCTGCGGAGTTCGAAAAGTTCATTACAGTTCCCGACTTCATTAACAGCAGCTCAGATTAGAGCTCACATGAACGCTTCACAGAACTCCAGCAGGAACATCTGAGCCTGAACTGCTCAGAGGAGACGCGTGGACTCGTCAGAGAACCACCGACGAGAAGAACCTTCAGAGGCCACAGACACCAAACATGAACAAACATGAACAAACATGGACAAACATGAACAAACATGGACAAACATGGACAAACACGGACACGAGACCAGCTGACGGCTGCTCGTCCGTCTGATGACGTCACTTCCTGCCTCGACACTCTGAGGGACACGAAGGAGGTGAACGAACGTCTCTGCATGTGTGGATTCCACCGAGAAGCACGAAGGAGCACGAGGACGCGGGGTGTGTGTGTGTGTGTGTGTGTGTGTGTGTGTGTGTGTGTGTGTGAACAAACGTGGATCTGAACTCGTTCTGTGTTTGAACAGAACTGAACCCTCGCTGATGTTTTTGTGACGTGATGCTGAAGTCTGATTGGACGGAGAGAAGAAGGGAGGGGCAGTTAGAACGACTGGATGTGATTTGTCTCTTCTGCCCCCCCCCCCGGTGTAATAGAGCTGCTGGCTCTGCAGATGTTTCACACTGTACTTAAAAATCTGATCATTTAAAAAGTGAGCAGCAGCGACGCCTCGGCTCCTGTTCAACACTTCCTGACCATCCATTATGATGTCACGGCGAGCCGACGTGTCGTTACTGAGACTCTTCCTCCGGTGATTTATGCCAGAGGAGATTTTACCAAAATTAAAATCGGATCTGAGGACAACAAGAAACGATAATCACTCCAATGATCGGTGATCGATGGTGTCACAGTGTCCGGCTGAAAACAGGTTTTCACGTCGCTTCAATAAAGTTCCTGAAAAATCCAAAACAAAGACGCAAATATTCAGCAAACAAACTGCGTTTTCACATAAACGTGTGCGGTGACATAAGACACGCTGACTCTGCACGTCTCTGATGTCTTTAATCACTCATTTCTCAAAATCAAGTCCCAACAAATTCAAACACTTCATATCTATTGAGACCAAAATGTGTTCAAAGTGACACAAACTGAAGTCTGAGATTTTCCCTCCTCGTTCCCTTTGTGAGGAGCCAGTTGATGTGAACATCAGAAGCTCCATCAGCGTCCTGATCCACGAGACGGGAACTCAGGTCCAGTTTGTGTAACAGATTAATGAGATTATTTTTAATCAGACTGCACAGGTTCGTAACTCACAAACAGGATTTTATAAATCTGCAACGTTCCCACAAAGCCGCCGTTTCAGTTATCGTCACGACCTTCTCCAGATAAACAGCAGCGACCAGGAGCCGAAGTCCTTCACCAGGAACCGGAGCTTCACAGCAACGTTTCAATCGACGGTTCGCTGCAGAAGGAGTTGATCAATAACGTCAGTCGGCTCTTAAAGGAGCTCTGAGGCCAAAAACTCACCTGAGAAACGCAGGTGATGCAAAAAGGTTTTTTAACTTAATTTGACAGCTGAAGGTGAAGAGAAGCAGGTGGAGCTGCTGCAGGTGGAGCTGCTGCAGGTGGAGCTGCTGCAGGTGGAACCAGCCAACTTCAAACTGTTCGGATCAGCTGCTTCAGTAAACATCTGAGCTACGGGGCATCATCTTCATCATCTTCATCATCTTCATCACTGACGGCTCTGTTTCATCATCTTCATCATTGAATGCTCTGTTTCATCATCTTCATCATCTTCATCACTGACTGCTCTGTTTCATCATCTTCATCATCTTCATCACTGACGGCTCTGTCTTCATCATCTTCATCATCTTCATCATCTTCATCATCTTCATCACTGACTGCTCTGTCTTCATCATCTTCATCATCTTCATCATCTTCCTCAGAGTGAAACTCCTCAGCAGGTCTCTGAAACCTTCACTGAAGGTGCAACATTAGTCTCCTCATCACTTTCCTTCATTACACCATCAATCATCTCCACTCACACTTCATCTCCGAGAGGACACGACCTCCTCACCTGCCCTGCCTGTCTGATCGCCATGACGACAGTCAGCCTATCTCTGTTTACACCCAGCGGCGCCGTAATGACCTCATCCATCAACTGAGAGAGTTCGAACATGACGGTTTAAACCCTCAGAACATCAGCTTTTATTCGGATCAGGACGCCGTCTGAATCCCCGTGACTTTATTCTACAAACTGAGACTCACTCCGATGTGACGAGTCTATGAGGAGAACCGACAGAACCATGAAGAACTGGCAGAACCGTGAAGAACCGTGAAGAATTGTGAAGAACCTCGAAGTACACGAAAGGTTTTTACTGACAAGGATCCAATCTAACAAACCGCTTGCATACCCCCCCCCCCTGCTGTTGCCTTCAGTGGCTTCCCGTCCGTCGTATTTTATCGCACTGAAACTGAGAGAAAACGATGAGGATCGATGTTTTGATGACGAGCAGATAAACGTTTCTCTTCTCACGCTGAACAGTTTATCTGAGCCAAACACATTTCTGTCTGTTTATTCTATAAATATTTACAGATATACAGATATGAGCAGTCAAAGCAAACTAAAGGTCAAGCTTTTATTTTGAAGGTACATTTAGTTTAGTACCTGCTGTGTGTGTGTGTGTGTGTGTGTGTGTGTGTGTGTGTGTGTGTAAACCCTCTTCAAGAATCACAGTTTTTCATCATCAGATTTCTTTTAGTTTTCTGTTTCTATAAATCAGAAACAACATGAACGTTACCTGTTGTACCTGTTGTACCTGTTGTACCTGTTGTACCTGTTGTACCTGTGCAGGTGTGATCAGCGTGGCCTCACCTTGACAGTCTGGTCTAAGGAGGCAGTGGCGACTCTGGCCTGAGCTCCCATCAGGCCGCAGTGCAGGTCTGTGATTGGCAGAGAGTGGCGGGACAGGACGTGTCTGGGCTCCGGCGTGTGGTTCAAGTCCAGCTGGATGACACTGAAACACAAACAGGAAGCAGTGAAGCTCCGACAGCCTCCATCTGGTCCCACATTCAAAACCCTCCTGAGAAAACTGTCGACTCTGCGTGTTGCAGTTTCGGACCTTCAGAGAAGAGTCAGAGTCGCCTTCACAGAACCTGTTCAGCAGCGTTTTTCTGTTTCCTGTCAGTTGTTTTAGTGATGATGTTTGTGTCAGAGGGGAGAAACTCAGCAAAGACTCGAATAATAAACACTGATTACTGATTTAAAACACACAGGAAGTGGAAGGAAAATCTGCCTTCAGATGATTTATGGAACTGAGCAACAAAGATTCCTGATCACAATGAAAGTTTCACTGCAGGTCCTGAACGAGACACAAGCCCTTACAAACACGATCAAACTCATGTTTTCCTGCAGACGACTCAGATCTCACCTGCAGGACAGGAAGAAGCTGGGACGTGTCTGATTGGTCCTCCTCACCTGGGGGACAGG
Organism: Acanthurus leucopareius; assembly: GCA_029814765.1. NCBI lineage: Eukaryota > Metazoa > Chordata > Actinopteri > Acanthuriformes > Acanthuridae > Acanthurus > Acanthurus leucopareius. The sequence goes on from JAQMCX010000046.1 coordinate 13,002,170, forward strand.
TGGTGTGTGTGACCGAAGCACTTTCAGTCAAAATGTTCCTGCTGAGCTTCAAAACAGACCTCAGCTTGTTCTCCTCATGAACACAGCTGGAACGAGCTGCTCACCTGTCCTCACTGTGCGGTGCAACACACACCTGAGACTGATCCACACACACACACACACACACACACACACACACGCACACACACACACTGACAGAAGAGCCAGCAGGGCCAACTGTTCAGTTTTTGCCCAAACACACTTCAACATGCAGACTAGAAGCGTCGGGATCGAACCAGGTGACCCGCTGCCCCCCCGAGCCACAGGAAGCTGGTTTTCTGTTTCCTGAACTCGACGAGCGAATCTGAAAACACGGTGACGAACACAAACTACACGTGTCAGGAGAAATCTGATGACGCAGACAGACTTCACTGACCCAGAAGAAAATCCGTCTTTTGACTTTCGGGCTCTTTTCTGCTCTCAGACTCTCACTTCCCTGATTTTTTTCCACATTACACTTCAGTTATAAAATCACAAGTTTAAAAACATCAACTCTTTGTGTTTTCAGAAAAGATCAGAGACTAAAAATCCACCAGGATGCAGAAACTGGTTTCTGTAAACAGGCCGACTCGTGTGTCAGTGTGCCCCAGCGTCAGAGCTCCCCCTAGTGGACACTGCAGCTCCCATTTCTGACACAAAGACTGAAATCACATCTGAACTCAGACTGACTCCAGATCAGATCCTGCAGACTGACGAAGGACGAAAATGACACTTTCTGTTTGAGTGACTGAACTTCTTCATCGTCTGCAGAGTCTGAAGTCAAACACACACGTTAGTTACTCAGTCAGTTACTCAGTCAGTCAGTTAGTTACTCAGTTACTTAGTTAGTAACACAGTTACTCAGTTAGTCAGTTAGTCAGGTAGTTAGGCAGTTAGGTAGTTCTGTTACTTGGTTCAGGTTCAAGTGTAACAAATGAGCAATAGGAGGCTCGATGGGATCAAACTTCTTTGAATATTTGGGATCAAATCCGTGTTTTTTTCCAAAATCCACAAAGTGAATCTGAGGATTTCTGCTCGTTTCAGCAGCAAAGAAAAGAAGTTTGTCATGAAGCCTGTTGGCTTCTGTAAGTCATCATTTCCACAGTTAGTTACATGAGTACATAATCAGTCAGTCAGTCACTCAGTCAGTCAGCCAGTTAGTTTATTGAATGTGGAAAATGTTTTTGTATGTCTGTTGTATCAAGCACCTGATTGGCTGAACAAAGAAAACTAAAATGCTGGTTGGGAGTTTTAATTCCTGAGTAGTTTTTCTTTAAATGAGGTGTGTTCAGGTTTGTTCAGGTGTGTTCAGTTCTGTTCAGGTTTGTTCAGGTGTGTTCAGGTGTGTTCAGGTGTGTTCAGGTGTGTTCAGGTTTGTTCAGGTTTGTTCAGGTGTGTTCAGTTCTGTTCATGTGTGTTCAGGTGTGTTCAGGTGTGCTCAGGTGTGTTCAGGTGTGTTCAGTTGTGTTCAGG
>JAQMCX010000046.1:13012680-13022899 GCA_029814765.1 Acanthurus leucopareius
CACACACACACACACACACACACACACACACACACACACACACACACACACACACACACACACACACAAACACAGAGTGAGTGCTGATGTAAACAGTCTGTGGTCTCGTCAGGTTAATTAGTCCTGACGAGCTGCTCGGTTTAATCCTCCTTCCTCTGTCACACAGACCAATCAGAGCTGCTGATGTCATCCTCTACCCTCCCCCACTGTGTGTGTGTGTGTGTGTGTGTGTGTGTGTCTGTGTGTGTGTGTGTGTGTGTGTGTTCTCAGCCTCTTTTTGTCAGCTCAGTTGCCGCGACAGCAGCAGTTTGAGATTGCAGCTTGTATGAAGCGTCGCTGCGTTCCTCTGAGAGCTGACCACAACCTGCTGACCCCCGACACACACACAACGTGAGTACAAACACACACACACACAAACACACACGTTGTGAGTACAAACACACACAAACACACACATGGAGGGTACACCGCACTCTACAAACAAACTGTTTTCTTCTTCTTTTTCTTTAATCTTCAGTGATTTTTGGGAAACTTCTCTGAAAGACGTCTGATATCAACCAAAAGAGCTCAAACATTGTTTCCTGGTTGTGTTTAGATCTTCAGATCTTCAGGTTCTTTGGTTCTCAGGGTTAAATGTTAATAAAGGCAGAGCAGACTTGAAGCTGAGGCAGAAAGCTTGAAATGCTTCAGGATGGAAACCAAACTGGGTTGTTTCTTGAATCAAAGTGTTTTATCATCCTGGTTCTTCTGGTCCTTTTGAACGTCTGTGGTCATTGACCTGTTTGCTGGTGACCTGCAGCTGCAGCGTCTCGGTGACTCTGGTTCGTCTGAGTCGCTCTGAGTTCATTCACACCTCTGACAGTTGTAGCTGCAGGCATTATGGTCGTCCATCTATCCATCTGCCGTCCATCCGTCTGTCTCATTCTTGTAAATGCAACTCTCAATGCCTTAGAATGTCACAATTCCACAAAAACGTCTAGGAGGATAAAGTGAGTAAAAAAAGGTCAAAGGTTAACTTGACCAGCACCATAACTTAGAAGCAGAAGAGAAGACTGTGATGACAGTAGTCTTTGGACCTTGAGTGTGAAGCTAACCCTGTGTGTGAAGCATCAACATCTTTGCAGGAACATGAGGCATCATCATCATCACAAGCTCACTGGTTTTGCTTCTGTTGATCTTCAGGTGACTGTTGTTGTGTCATGTGACACACGTTACGTTTCCTCTGTCAGCCCTCTGAGCTGATCTGTAACATCAGTCTCATGGCAGGCAGCATGTTTCTGCCTTTAAATCGTTCCATTCATTTATGACAGAATATCGAATCTTCCATCTCACCAAAAAGTACACTGAATATTTTTTTTGTAATTCCTCCAAAGTCTTCAGGAGACGTTTCAGTCCAGACAGACTCCACAGATGTTAACTGTTACTTCACCGATTAAACCATGAGGTCGTAATTCTGTTGGTGTCCTAACTTGGCAGAAAATGAGATGATGTTTTACAGCAGAGCTGAACCTCTGTGGGTCTTTAACATTAACACAACACTTTTATTCACCTGTAACGTCGTGATGTCGGGCTCCATCTTCCTCTCTAATGACCCTGTAACACTCCATCATTCTTAAACTTCAACCTCGACATAAACACAAAGGTCACAGGAACAAACTGATGACGTCACATTTCATATAAAATTTACCTGAAGTTCTGGAAACATTAAAACTCACAACATCAAACAAGTTTCCAATAAGCAACAAAAAACAACCAGCTTAAGCTCAAAGTAGTGAGAACTAAAAACTGTGAAAAAACAAAGCTTTGTAGGTATGAAAATGCACCTGCACAGGTGAACCTGGTGTTTCATCCTGCCGTGATAAAACTGCATGCATGATTCAGTGAAAAGTGAAACACCAGCTCAGCCGTCTGGACTCTGATGGCCTTTAAATGTGGTCTCTTCACAGGTCGGGGGTTGGGCTGCATCCTGACATTCAGGTGAGGTCGGACGTCACAGCTTCTTTCTCTGAACACGTAAGCAACTTTTCAAGCAGCAAATCAGCTGTCTGTTCGACCAGGCGACACGCCCCCCAGGCGTCTCCTCCTCGCCGTCTGCGATTTGAGGATGAGACAGAGACGGAGGCGGAGTCTCGTTACCTGGAGCGACAGAGGAGACGAGCAGGGCAACAAGGGAAGGGTGTCCTGGTCTCCAAACCGGACCTGAACCTCTATGTCAATGGGAGGGGGGAGGTGGGGTCACACGGGCGGGGGCATGTTGCCAAACAGCAGAAAGGACACTTGCGAGGGGGGGGCACAGAGCAGTGTGACACCTGTGGGATAGTTTTAGGGGGCAGTGTCTATCTACACCCACCTGTGCCTGAAGAACGGGGGCGAAGTCCCTGCAGACCCCACCTCAAGCTGCGAACTGAGCCAATCAAAGAGACCTACATTGGCTCTATCACACCTGGCAAGACCAGTGGGGGTGGAGCCCAGGTGAGAAGGGGGGCCAACCAGGTGGAACTAAACAGAAACCAAGTGACCCCCCCTCAAACCACGCCGACCACAGACCTTCCTATTAACCCTTACTTGCCCAGCCAGCCAACCACTCCCACATGCTCCATGTTGTCTCCTGCTCCATTAGTGAACATGTCACCAAGCATCAGGCTCAACGGCACAAAGGCAGGGCAGAGTCAGAAACAGATCCAAGAGGAGCTGAAGAAACCTGCAGCAGCCAAACGCCATCGAGATCTGCGATCTGGAACAAAGATGGAGGAAATTCGACCCTGTGTGGAGGACGGAGGTCTGGACCTCAGGAAGCAGAACGCCTCCTTCTTGACTTCTGAGACAAAAGGTGAGAACATCTGAACGTCATTAACAAACATGAGACATTAGCTGTTAAATAAGACACGTTCACACACAGGTTTAATGAGGTTCATGTTGTGTCTAGTGATGGGCAGGAATTCGACTGGTTGGGTAGTCAGATGATACTTTTGTAATCTCTTTCAATTAAATAACATTGTTACGGAGCCGTCAGGTCTGTGTTGTGATGGCAAGAACAGGTCGAGTGAGACGGACCTGGGATCAGAGTCTCAGACTCTGTTTATCTGCTCCGACAGAAGGTCTGGCCCTTTTTTATTTCATTCATCACAAGTTTTCATTGCCAGTGTAAAGCATTCCTACAGGAACTGTGCAGACAAACTTAGGCTGTTGCTGCTGCACCTGGATGGAGCGAGCACGCTGAACATGTTGCAGGTGCAGCCAATAACTTTCATGAGAAGGTTTTCCAAGTCACATTCCTGGTTCATCATCAGTTAAGTTTTTTGATCACATTTGATCACTTGACCTGTGAGAATCCATTTTCGTCTTGTTCTTACTAATCAAACTTCACAGAACTCACAGAGCTTTCTTTTGTTCTGGTTGTTTTCCAAACTGCTCTCCTTCATTCAAGTCTGTCAGAAATGTCATAAGATTTTTTACATCCAGGCAAACTTTCATAAAAACATGCGATTGGATCTGAATTCACTATCAGCTTTGCATAGAGAGGAACTGAGGATCCATCAGTAAACCTCACACCATTAACACATCCTCTAATACTTTTTGATGCCATCAGAGCCCATTACATCACCCGTCTGTAAACACTGACAGCTCATCCTCTTATTGCTTCACAGCTGATGGTCGAGCCCCTCCCACCTGTGACGGCAGCAGCGACGGGCAGGTCAGTCAACCAGTGAGACCAGCCCTCCACAGTGATGACACCTCAGTTCCTGACCAGTGAGTCTGATCCCAAACTGACCCCAACCCTTCAACCCTGGAAACTGATCACAGGACACACAGACTGCTGTGTCTGAGCATCACTACATCTGTACTAAACAAACAGTCCAGGTCATCAACACAATACCTTCATGTACTCTGAATGGATGTGGGTTGAATGTAAGCAGACATCCTGGACCTCGTTGATCAGCTGAGCTCTGTTTGGTTTATAGCTGCATTTGTAAAAAAGGCCAGTTTTATTTTCAACACAGAGTTTTCACTCCACATGAATAAAACCTGCTTGTTCCTGTTTTCTTTCTCTGTGACTGTGAACGAGGCAGCCGTCAGTTTGTTGGAGCACAAACACTCAGATGTTTGTTTCATAAAGTTAAATCTCAGTTTAAAATAAGAAATCAGTGTGAAGCTTCATAGGATCAATGAATATTTCTCTGTGATGTGATTGGTCGCTCTGATGGAACTTGACTCCTGTAATATTGGAGCCGATGTATTCGTGTCAGTGAGCAGCATCGAGCTGCAGCTGCAGGTTTTAAGGCACATTTTTAAACAGGCTGCAGCGTCTCAGTGTTTACATGTTGCTGCTGAAATAAAGTGACTGAACGCTGCTGAGCCAACATCCCAACACACATCACATGTGAACCTGCTGTGTTTTAACCTCCATGCCTGTTTAAGAGTCAATCAGGTGATGGGATGAGGCCGTCAGCTGCAGGCGAGTCTGCGTGTCTCCTGACTCCATGTTGTTTCAGTCTGTTGTTCTGCAGCTGCTCGTCTCTCAGTTTGTCGACAAACTGAATGAGAAAACTAGAATAACAAGCATTGGCTCGTCTGTATTCACAGAACATTTGAACTTTGCACTTGGAAAACTCCAAAAAAACACTAAAAGTTCCAGCTAAGAGTTTAACAAAGTCCCAGGGCATTAGTTCAATTCCTTTTTAACTTTGTCACACCACAGTATTTATTCTCTATTATTCGATGAATTTAGCTGGTACAAAAATGAACTGAGTGATCGGCACGTTCACTGATGTCCAGCTCTCGAACAGAGTTCAGGGTGTTTAGAGTCTTTCATTTCTTTTTCCTTCAGCTTCATGAGAGGAGAGGAATCTTCTCGTCTTTCTCTGCGACATCTTTTCGCCAGTGTCAGACTGAGCAGGACTCGGACCTGCAGCCTCGACCGTCTCAGCTCACGGCTCAGCCCCTCAGCACATGATCCTGGTCCCTCTGGTCCCAGAAAGACCTCAAGCATGCTGAAGAAAACCCTGTCTGTGCAGTCACTCACTGTGGTGAGAAAATCAACTATTACTGTCGCTGTCCAGCAGGGGTCACCCCACCTTCATTTATTTTTATTATTATTTTTATTTTATTATTTACGATACGATACGATACGATACGATATACTTTATTGTCCCCATAGGAAAATTTGTTTTGGACTCGTATGCTGCACACAACATGCCTCCACAGTGTGAGAAGACAAACAACATAATGAATTGCACAGTCAACATTGCACATTACAAGATATTGCACATACAAAATACAAAACACATATTGCACATTGCACATATTGCACATACCTTGTGATAAAAAACCCGTGGAAATATTTTTTTTGTAACCTTTATGCCTCCTGTCTGTCCAGCAGGGGTCGCCCTTACTTCAGTTGAGGAAATCATCGTCGGTTCAGAACTTTGGGTTGGTGCAGAAGAAAAAGAAGGATCGTTCTGCTGATTACAAACCTGCTGTTGACCAGTAAAGCGACAGTTTCTGATCTTAAATCTGCTTTTCAGAGAAACTCAGATCAGCCTAACACCTGTTCTCATTGGCTGTCTTCATGTCCGTCTCCCTGTCTGTCTCTCTTGTGTGTCTCAGGCTCCTGCAGAGGGTTCTCAGTCTCGAGGATGTTGGTTGTCCCTCTTCTGTTCGTTCTGTTGGTCGAGTTCTTCAGGTTTGTTCTGATGGAACGTTTCTGTTGGAGGTCAATCGTCCGAAGAGCCAAATGTACGGATTCATAATTAGTAGAGGGGGAGGCCGACCTGACTCCGGTACGGTACTACAAATACTACTACAAATATGACTACAAATACTACTACAAATACTACAAATACTTCTTTACATATTGCAGCTGCTACTGTAAGCTCAGAGAACGTACTCATTACTGGTGATATACTTCTACCAACAGTAGGACACTGCTTCTAACACCAGCAGTCCTGTTATTTCTGCCTACAAGACAGATTAGAGTCACTTTTTAAACAGAATCCATCAAGTGTTTTCAAAAAATGATCTTGATCTCTGAAAGTCTGTCTGATCTGTGGTTTACTGATGAGATTAGCACTGTTCTGATGGCGTATTAATACTGTGTTCACTGTGTTTTAACAGTAGAATACCATATGTGTTGTAGGTGTGTACGTGGAAGACATGGTGGACAGCAGCACTGAGAAGTTGTATGCTGGCCTGCTGGCGGTTGGAGATGAGATTCTGGAGGTGAACGGCGAGAAGGTGGCCTGCCTCAGTCTGGACCAGGTGACCAAACTTCTCACCCAGAACTCCTCCGCTGTCGTCCGGGTGCTGCGGCACTGGAGGATGCCTCCATGCTGACCAGGACTTACGGATTGCAGCCACTGAAACCATAATAATCACAACACATCCTGAGAGCAGCTACATGATTTACCTGTAGCATTTGTTCCAATCAGAGCTGAAACTCCAGAACACATTGATAACAAAGTGGAAAATTTCCTTTTCTGCAACCTTCACAAAACTGCAACAAACTACTGAGCTTCAACGCGCCTAGAAGTGACCATAACATGACAGAGACCACGACCTTTGGGCAGCTGGTACAACCAGTTTCCAGTATAAATAGATAACCACGCCCACTCTCCCATAACATTAGTTTGGTTGCTGTCGTACCAACTGTTGTATTTGCTGCTGTTTGATGACAAAGTTATTAGTTTTAAAAATCCAATCAACATGAAAACAGAAAATCAAAATGCCCATCCTATGTTGTCACAAAGTGCAGGTAGGTTCACTGCAGGGACACGCAGAGTCCCAGAAATACAAATCAGACTCTGACTGGACAAAAAGATGAAGTGACACCTGTAGCCTCACTGCTGGACTAAGTAGTGATCACCTGTGTTAAACAGTTCAATGACTCTGATGATATTTATTAGAGGCGTAGTCTTTTGTATATTTTCTCTTGTAAAACTGAATCATGATGGTAGAAAACAAGCAGAAAAGGTTTTGAAGTGCAGAAACAGATAAATACTGCCCCCACTGGCAGAAAAACATGAACTTATGAACTGAGAGATCATGTTTTTCTGCTCTCAAGCCTTAAGGGGGCAGTAATGAGTTAATTCTGGCTTTATAACTTTAGCAAAATGAAGAGAAACAGAGAAACAGACTCCAAATCAAAATCGGCACAACACATTTGTTACAACATCCATGCAACCTGAACTTCATTCACACCAACATGCACCTGAACTTCATCATTTAACCTGTTTTCCAGCCTCTGAGAAACAACAGACGACACTTTTCTTGGTCTTGAGAAGCTGCAGCTTTTGTTTAATTTAGCATCAGATTTGCTGCCAAATGACTGACGGTCAAACTCTTCTGCTCTGCTCTCTCAACAGCTCAGATAGTTCAGGACTTTTAACTCGTGTTTACAGAGCAGCAGGTTAATCTGCTTCAGACTAGTTTCTTGTTTTACTTTCAGTCTCAACGTTGCTGTAAGGTTTCATTATGAAGTGACTCAGTAATAATGTCAGATTCACATTTTCTGTATTTTAAGAAAACTGAAGTATTTCTGTCACATGAATTTTTGCTGTTTGTTGATATTTTCGAACAATAAATACAATGAAACCTTGTATCTCTTGTTAAATTGTTCAGGAGTCAGAAGATGAGAAAACACACATATTCAGTTTTGTTTATTAGTTTTCTCCTTGTGTCCTTTCTAATTCACCTCCACTTTAATTACTTGTGTTGTATTTGATTCACTTTCATTAATCTAAATGTGCAGGACTGCGTTCAGCTCCTGTAATTGTGAGATGTTGAATAAAACTAGAAGTAATCATAATAAAAAATGTGAAGGATTACAGTAAAATTCAAAGATTCCAAATAACAAAAACCAAAAATACATTGCTGTGTGTTATAGACTGTAAATTAATTATAAACCTGATCGAGTACGGAGGCCAGTGTTTAACTGTTCTGACTCTGATCGTCTTCACAAAGGAGATTTATTTTATATATTTATACACACACACAGACACACACACACACGTCAGGATAAGAGTCTGATTTCTTCTGAGTCAGTTTATTGACAGAAAAATTTACATGCAGCCAAAAAAAATCTCACTTCAGTCAGCTGACAAAAAACCCAAAACAAAACAAAACAAAACAAAACAGACAGTTTTCATTCAACCATCAATAACAGTTTAAACAAACTGATCAATAAGTTTATGTTCTTCATCCAGCTGTAACTCAGTCATTGATCTGTTCTCAGACATGATGTCGACAAAATACAGAGTGGTTTTGACTTTTGATTCATTCAACTTTTTAAAAAACTTGATTGTGTTGTTTTTGGGCTCAAAGTTGTTTTTATTCCCAGAAATGAAGTTTTAAAAGTGAATATGGGAAACTTGAATCATAAATTAAAACATTAGTAAATCTTAGCAAATTAATCAAAAACTTCTCATTGATTTATTAAAAACCAAAAAATTAAAATTCAAACTAACCAAAAATTAAATACGAGATTCTCCCTGAAAAAAAAAACAAATGATTAATTATGTTTAATAATTTTTATGTAATTTCTTTAAAGTGTCTGAATATTAGTGTGAAAACATGCTAACGAGTTCGACACATTAAACTGATCAATATACTTATTATTTAAGTATTCAGTTACTGTTGTTGCTTTTTTTAATCAGTCTGAGTTTTTAACACTGTGGTTTGATTTGATTTGTCTTCTGACAACCTTTCATCACCTGCACACAGGTGAACTTCACCGCCATGCGTACCGAGATGATGGGGACAAAGTGATTGGCTCCAGCTCACCTGTCACCTGATTTTAACCGCTTTGTCTCAAACATGCAGCTGCCTCGCTTTCTAACCGTAAGGACCGCACTTCCTGCAGCTGCTTCACATCAGAAACCTTCAGATACTCACTGGGCTCTTTAAAGAAGCAGAAGGAAGCGTTCGGTTCGACGGTCTCAGGACAGTTTAACAGAAGAACTAACTAACTAACTAACTAACTAAAACAGTACAGTAAAACAAAAACAAACCATTAAAGGAACTAAACAATAACAAACTTTCAAACATCAAACACTTAATGTCAGTAAAACAAGAAGACACAAACTGTAAACAAGAAGCACAGAAATGTCGACAGAAATAGGAAATTTTAGTGTTAAATTATTTTTCTTTCCATTCAAACATCAGTGAGCTCCACCATCAGATCGATCGACCAGGATTCAACCTGAAGGAAACTAGCGGAGCGCTGGAATTCAAGTTCAAAGTTCAACCGTGTTCAAAAGGAAAAAAGCTGAAGTTACAATTGCACTTAACTTATAATTAAACTAAAACTTAACTGGATTTAAAGCAAATATAAAACAGGATTAGAGTTACAGTAGAATTAGACTGAAGTTAAACTGGAGTAGAGATAAAACATTTATAGTTGAACCGAGAAGAAATGTGAGTTAAAAAGTTAATTTCAGCCTTTTAAATAAAAAAGCCAAACACATATTTAAAGAAAACAAACGAACCTACGAACAAGCTAGTTCACTGAAACATGACATCGTTACGTGCTGCTGAACTGGAACGAAACTGGAGTTTCACTGGAGTTTCACTGGAGTGAACTGGAGTGAACTGGAGTTTCACTGGAGTGAACTGGGGCCAATGAACAATAAAACTGAATCTCCAGGAACTTTGTTGGGAGTAATTTCTTGACCAATAGGTTCAATTAAAGGTGGAAATGTGCTCGCTAGTCTTAGCGGTTAAATCTGACGTTAGCCTTGTTGGACTCAGTGTTACTGATGAGAAACTGAAACAAACCACTTTATGAAGCACTTAAATACTTTATCCTGAAAACTGTGGACTGTTGAAGGGAGAAGGAACGTTAGTCAGTTTGTTGTTTCTAAATAAACAACTCACAGTGTTTAAAGTGCTGATTCTGATTTGGTGACTCGAGGCAAAACTGGAGTGTTTCCTTTTTTCTAAATATGATTGAAATGCAGTTTGATAGCTCATTAGTGTGGGTGTAAAGCTGCAATGAGGTTGATTCAGCCTTGTAAAAGGAAGCAATGAGGTTTCGTAAACCCTTATTTAAGAGTAAATTTATGACTTAACAATCAGAAAACATTTCTTTCTGTTTCTTTGTAAATTTGTCATGTTTTTTCTGGTTAATTCAAAGTTTTTTCTCACAATATTACTCCTTTTAACATGTTGTTGTCCCTCAGTCACATTACAAATAAAAGGGTCCTTAACACCACAAAGAGAACAC
>JAQMCX010000046.1:13032607-13043279 GCA_029814765.1 Acanthurus leucopareius
GATTATAAGGCGCACTGTCGGTTTTTGAGAAAATTAAAGGCTTTTAGGTGCGCCTTATAGTGCAGAAAATACGGTAAAGGTTTTGTCTTATAAACTAAGTGCTATTGACCTTTAAAAAAAGAACCTCTGTGAATTGAACAAACCTGATTATGTAAATAAAAGCAACTTTTTGAATAACCTTTATAAACATGCATCCAATTCTTCTTTCTCGAAAGTGACAAAGTGTTGCTCTGACCTGATTTTATCAAGTTTTTACAAATAGTACAGATTTTTCTATGGTAATTTTGCACTCCAATTCCTCTAAAAAGTCTGTTCAGCCTTTAAAGGGTGGAGCAGTGGCATTGCTGTGGAATACATTTGATTTAATCTGTGAACCTGGTGCAGGTTAGGTTTATATCTGTTATATCTCGTTCATGCGTAACAGGACCAGCCCGAGCTCGTCTTGACACGCATGAACTGATGAAGATCATAAGAAAAGAGGAAAAACATCTTCAGAGCTTTGAGTCCAGCTGCTTTCGATTGAATTATCCAGATTTGACTTGATGACGTTCTGCACATTTTTCTTACTTTATAACTGTGTGACTTTTCATTGTCTTTACTTTTTTGTAACCATAAACAAAATACCAACAACAGATACAATGATTTTAACTTGTAATATTGAACAAAAAGATAATCTCTGTAGAAATTAGCCCGTATTCAACTACAGGTCCTGGTATTCGAGCTGTTTTTTATTGTTTGGGGTTTTTTTAAGCATCGTGTATCTCTGCCTTCAGCAGTGCGACCAAACCAACATCACCTTGAATAAAACCAAAACGCGTTATTACAACAAAAACATTGAAACATGCTCCTGTTTTTGATGCGTTGGAACATTTTACAGAAAGTGGGACAAATCAAACATTAGATTATTTATAAAAACAGCGCTGTTGTTTGACTTTGAAATGAACTAAGCTCAAACATGACGTGTTGACTGTCACACAAGACTTTTCTGTCTGACAATAAACTGAGTGTCTCTCCTGTTACAGACGAGCTCCATGCTAACATCTCAGCAGGATGCTACCCCCCCACTAACACGGTCAGCTAACGTTAGCATAGCGGCTTTCCAGCTGTAGGAACTTAAACGCCAAGTTTATTTGGTTTCCGCCGATGCGGCCCCATTGGTTATCGATTAGCCATCAGATCTCCGCAGGCTAGCACTAGCTTTTAGCCTTCTGTTAGCATTAGCATGGTTAGCACGAATAAAAAGGTTCTGACCCCTTCACGACGAAGAACGGGTCTTCCATGGACATGTTGCTGGATCCTATTTAGTCGCAGTCGACCTTCATCACAAGGACTCGAGATCCGTGGACGAACTTCAGTCGGTTCAAAACGAGCTGATCTCCATCAGATCTGCTGCTGAAGCTCCGCTTTTGTTTACATGCAGCAGCGGCTTCCGCAGCGGAAACCACCGCCTGACGTCATGTCTGCGTGGGACTTTCTTCTTCTTTGGTTCTCTGGTCGTTTGAACGCAAAATGTTGCGTAAGTGTCACTTATTGGATTAATAACAAGGCAGTTTCCTGTCTCATATCTCTCCTCATCTCAGTCTCTAGTAAACTGTCTGACTCAGTTCAGACTCTGAGGAAAATTATGTCAACAGCCTCGAAACTTCAGGATTTCTAACTTTATCCCCAAACTTTCTCATTTCATCTCGAACTGTTTCAAATCTGTCCAGGATCCAACCAAACTGGTCTCTCTTTCTCTTTCACAAACCCACAATGTCTTTTCCTCCCTGATTTCTTCTCTCTCTCTCCTTTAAACACCTGAATCACGTCAGAGCAGGAAAGTTTACGACACACTTCAATCTCTGCAATCACGTGGATCATGAAGCTTTATTATAATTAATTATACTGTAACATGAAAAGCTCTCTAAAAATCACAACTGGCATCTTACTGGTTTTAATACTCTTTCATTTCAACTTCATTTCATTGTTCCTATATTAATTTGTTTTAAGCGTAAAGTACTTTGTAACTGCGTGTTTTGAAATGTGCTATACAAATAAAGTTATTGTTATTATTATTACTAGTATTATTATTATTAATAAAACCGTGAACCTTTGAGGTTCGCTGAATGTGGGCTTCGTTTCCAATGGGAGGCAGCAGCCACCACGACCAGCAAAGTATCAGCAAATAATCTTTTTGGCTGCCCCAGAGATAGTGCCTTGACTGTCGGTAGAAGAAGAAGAAGAAGAAGAAGCAGAAGAAGAAGAAGCGGAAGCAGCTTTGCTGTGTTATCGCGATACGTGGCTCCTCTGAATGTGAACTTGCTTTCTCTGTGTTGAGTGTGTAGCAAAAACCAGCCGAAAGCTAATTTGCTTTTTTAAAAGCCGTTTTGTTTTTGTTAGAGTAAACATCGGCGCAACATTCGTCTGCAGGCTGATAGTAGAGAGTGAGACTGTCAGATTACTGTTTGTCACGATATCAGGTAAGACTTGAACCGTCTTTTATAAGCGTTAGCTCCTGCCGTTAGCCTCACGCAGCCGTTAGCCACCTAGCTTCTTTGTGTGGCCAATGTGCTAACATGTGACCAACATTAAGTGGCCGTAAGAGCGCTCTTAGCAAAACGTCGTCACAGTTTTCACATTGTAGAGCGTAATAAACCTAATCTAGTGCTCTTATGTACAGTAAAGTCAGCATGTTTTTGACCAAATCGGCGCAGATCCGGCTTTGTTCCGGTTCACTCGGAGTCAGTGATCGCGGGAAATGTTCAGAGGCGCCTGATACATGCAGATACACGAACGCTGCAGTTTCCCTTCTTGTTTATCAATCTGACATGTTAATGACTTATTCGAGTGTTAACAGGACCACACACATTTTTGTAAACACCAAAGCCTTTAAGGAAGGTGTCTCTTTATATTTTGATGTTTTGTTGTCTCGGCACCTCTTGAGATCTGATCAGGGATCAGCACAACGTGGCTACTGCCATTCAAACATGTATTGATTCAGATCATTTTCCCACCTGGAAGTCGATTAATCCCACAGATATCTGCTGATAACTGATCAGTCAGTAACATAAAGCTGTTTTTTTCCAGACACAATAAGTCAACCACCCTGGTCATCTCAATGGCAGTGAGACGAGGACAGATTAGGTACCTGAAGGTGAGTTGGACAGCCATTTTTTATTGGATCAAATCAATAATTGATTAGACAATGACGAGGAAAAGACTCCAAGACGGGTCATGGGTAAAATGCCCCACCAGTGCCAGTACAGTAACTGTATTGACCCATGCATAGGGTGTGTGTGTTTCATAATGAGTGTTGTTGTGTTTTGTGTGTTTGTCTCAGGTGTGTGAGGTTCAGACATCACAGAGTGATGTCAGAGATGGTCAACACGCTGCCAAAGGAGCTGCTGTGAAGGTAACCGCTGTCTTCTTCAGGGATGTTGGGTTTCAATGCAATGACTTTTCCATGTTCATTACATCTATACACATGTATACACACACACACACATACAAACACACCAATCAGACAACCAACCAATCAGTCAAATCCAAGTTTAAATGTGACAATATGAGTAGGAAATTTAAGTTTAGTTTCTCTTCTTCCTAAGAAATGTTTTCTTCTAAATTTAACAAAAACATTTGAAATAAAACATTTCTCCAGGTTGATATATTGTAAATACACTTTAAAGGTAAATTCAAAATGCCAAGTTAAAATGACTGTAACGTCTCCCTGTACAGAGCAGACTTTTAAAAGACTTATTGTGCAGCCTGATAATAATGAATTTTAATGGTTTAGTCCAGAAGTAACAAAACATGGACTAGTTTTTCTGCATGTGTAAGACAGAATGGGCCCGACTTTTGCAACGTTACAAAGATTAAAAATCAACAAACATTGGCAGATAATTTTTAATTAGAGCGCTCTTGGTTTAGTTTGTCTTTTAGGATTTTTAGACTTGAGGCCACACCGCTGCCTCTGATTGGCTAAGCCAGCTATCTGAAACCTTTTGCTTGTGTTAAAGTCAATGAGCATTTAACTGTGAAGCTGTTGTAATGAAGGTGTGTGTTTGTGTGTGAAATCAGGAGCTGTATGATAACGGATACGGTGAGCAGATGATGGACGAAGACGCGAGAACCAACCTGATAGTGAACTACCTGCCACAGAGCATGAGTCAGGATGAGCTGCGGAGTCTGTTCAGCAGCGTGGGCGACGTCGAGTCTGCGAAGCTCATCAGGGACAAAGTGGCAGGTAACTCCTTCTGACTATTATTGCAGAAATATTGTCGTACTGCTGCTGCCGCTGCCGAGCACGAGTCCGACAGCAACAAACCCTCAGCGACGCAAAACGATGAGAGCTACGACTACTTCAAATGTACGTTCAAAGTACTGCTGTAGTACTGCAGTGCTGTGAGCAGACACGATACTCTGTCTGCCTTGTGCTAAAGTTACTGAGGCTAGTTCATAAAGATACGACAGTATTGTTTTCTGCTGTATCCTCTGCTGTTAGCTAACCCTGCTGCAGGAGTGTTAGCATGAGCAGCCATTACATCATCAGTTGTACTCTGTGCAGTATATTTCTGTCTACTCTCTTCTCAGACGCTGTTTTTTATTTCTGATTTTTTAAAATTATTTTTGGGTGTTATTTAAATATTTTTGGTTTAATTGCTTATCAGCAGATTTTTGTATTATGTTTTGTTTTTAATACACTTAAATGTTTTTGAAGAATAATTCTGTGATCTTTGTCTGAGCTTACTCTTTTTCTTTACTTCCTTGTTGTAATATTTTGTTTTTTTCACACCAGGTTGAATAACACTGAGTTTTTAACAGGTGTCTGAACATAATTGAGTGAATCAAACTTCAGAAATATGGATCAATTTTCAGTCACAGTCATTTTCTTTTTATTCGTGTCATTGTTACACATCATCAAACAAATGTCTGTTTGTCGTATATGATGTAAATCTAGTTTGAATTAAATGTAGATTAGTCATATATATTAAATATAAGACTGTCCTGCTCAGTGATTTTGACATCTACAGGTTGTAAACTGACTCAAGAAGTAAACATTAATATAATATATAAGATAATTAAGTCAGGGAAACAGTGGTGAAGTTTAAATAAGCTAACCCTTTGGCCTGAGTTTAACTGTTTGTTTTCAATAATTTAATCAAATTTGATGTGTACAAACTTTTAAATGCTGTTTTCACTTTTTTTTCAGGTTTTGAAAATGTCTGTAAAGTTTGAGTTTTGAAGATCCTGAACTTGTTCTGAAAAAGTCAAGAAAACTGTCAACTGACTGTAATTAGATTAGTTATCATTCAGTTTCGGCACGCAGTCTTTCCTCAGAGTGAGCGCTCCTCTTCTTTTTTGTTTGCCTGTAGGAGGGAGACAAAGAGAAGTGAGAGGTTTAAACGTTCTGACTGTTCGTCATTTTGACAGATAGGAAAAATCACAAACTAAACTTGTATAACAGGTCTTTGATTGTTTAAAATACAATATGTAGCCTAATTAATTGGATTAAATTTAAAAATCAAAACAATCTTATAATCATTCATGATGCGTCACCAAGTCCTTCCTGTCTGCAAAGCTGCTGGAGAAGACAAGTAACCAACACTGTCAGTGTCTACACATTAGAAAAGATTTTGGTAAATTAAAAAAAGTGATTTAAAAGAGCAGCAGAAACAAGTGTCTGCAATAGTCTTTGAGGATCTAAATGTATACGAGTGTAGAACTGTTTTCAGTGTTTGGTTTTGTTATTTTGGAAGGAAAGACACACATTAGTGATACTTGTTTCCCTGAGAGGTTGGAAGGAAAAACACAGGGGCCCCAAGCACAACGTTAGCATGATACGATAGAAATCCACATCAGCAGCCTGAAAATGAAGGAAATCTGAAACAATTGATGGAGAGTCTGAACTAAAGTCGCACAGCTGTCAGATCCTGGTCAGCGTTGTGATTGGCTGGTCTTTGTTCAAGAAACGGGGTAGTAAAGAGTCAAAATACAGAAGAAGCAACCCTCTGGTGGCTTTACGTGTTTTTTCATTTTTTAAATGGTTGTCACAACAGAGAGCACAATACTGAACATGCCAGTGTAGACTCTCCAAATAATACTTAGCAATTTCTTTTCAGAATGTGAGTGAAACACACTTTAGATTTAAATCGAGCTGCTGTGCAGCACTCCTTTAAAAAAATGTGCTGCTTTCAAAGTTGGTTCATGTGTTACTTCCATTATTTCCCTTCTGCCACGATGATGAACACCAGGAGCTAATGCCAGGACCCTAACCCTAACCCACTCAGTATTATTACTGACATTTCACTTGGTTTCCAAAACACTTGGAGCATTTAAAGCAGAGGGGAAACTTTAAGTTCTGACTTTCATCGTTTTTACTTGAAAATGTTGCTGTTAGCTGAATATTTCCGTTTATTCCAGCTATGTAAAAACAAATCGCTGAATCTGATCATGTTATCATGTTAGCTTGTTTACTACTGAGACTGTAGTTTTGTTCACAGCTGATGTTAACTTCAGCTCCCCTCAGCTCCGCCTCAGGTTCAGCTGGTCAGGGAGTCCACAGCAGGAGGCTCGTGTTCTGTTACTATTAGTTTTGTGTTTGAAGCACTTAACATCACTAAACGTTGCTAGTCGTCCTCAGTGTTATAATCTGTCAAAATGATGTTTGGTCATCAGATTCTTTTGTCGTTTTAAAACAAGAGGTCAGTAACAGACAATATTTGGTAAATGTGACCAAAGAGGGAACGAATGAGAGAGCAAAATTAGATGATCGTTAGTTATTAGAGGTCACATGGGAACAGAGATTCAGACCGTCAACTCTTCAGCAAAAGAAGCAGATAGTTTTTCTCTAATTCGAATGATCGGTTAGTTTCGATCTCAAAATGTTGATGATTGATGAACAGTTCTAACGAGGTCTCATTCTGATGAAATGCTCAATGTTTAAAGAAATTGAAGAAGTCATTGTAAGTTTTCTGGGTTTCTTCAGAAGAATACAATGTTCACACTGTAAAAAGATTTTTCTGCTGTCAATTTATTATCTGTTCTCAGTTTGTGAATATCCAGTTTGTGTGGCGGATGTAACACAGACATTTTTGTTATTTTATTTTGTTGTTTTCCTTTGTGTTTCTCTAGGCCACAGTTTAGGTTACGGCTTTGTTAACTTTGTTAACCCTAGTGATGCAGAGAGGGCTATCAGTACCCTCAATGGCCTGAGGCTACAGTCTAAAACTATCAAGGTAATGTGCAAAAGGTGCTCTTTGATATTCCTGTATCAACTGATAGATGTGTTATGTTCCCTGGACAGTAGAGGGCGCTATCTTCTACAAATTGTCAGATGGATGCAGGTATTTTTAAAATCTAAGCTGCCGTTATCTTTTTTGTTTTTTTTTGTTTTTTTGTTTTTTTTTGTTTTTTTTGTTTTTTTTGTTTTTTTGACTGGGTCAATTTTTCTCAGACTGTTTTTATTATCGACACATGTTTACACCGAATCTGTGAATTTCTTCAGTTCAGTGTGACACTGTGCCGGACTTTTATTTTCATAAATTCATGCTTTTATTTTGACAGAAGTGCCCAATGATCTGAGCCTGTTTAGATGCTTTTATTTATTTACTTTTTAATTTTTTATCTTGGAAGTAATTCTGGATAACTGGTTGTGTGTTTTTGTTTATTCCTTTACTTTTTTTTAAATCAAAATTTTTTAAATATACTGGATTTTGTTGGAACACTGGTTGTAACTGTACATTTTATTGTGTTTAGTGTGGATTATTATTACTTGAGTGCCTTCTGGTTGTGATGACAAAGGACTAAAGCATGTGCGTCTCCTCCCACAGGTCTCATTCGCACGGCCGAGTTCAGACATGATCAAAGATGCTAATCTGTATATCAGCGGATTACCAAGGACAATGAGTCAGCAGGACCTGGAGGACATGTTTGCTCGCTACGGAAACATCATCAACTCCAGAGTGCTAGTGGACCAGGCCTCTGGTAGTGCACAAAGTAATCAAAATCGTAAATGCGACCATTTATAGCTCTTCAGCCTTTTTACATTTCTGCTTTTAATCTTATGGGCTGTCTAGGTCTGTCCAGGGGTGTAGCCTTCATCCGGTTTGATAAGAGAGCCGAAGCCGAAGACGCCGTCAAACACCTAAATGGGCACACACCACCTGGCAGCTCTGAGCCAATCACAGTCAAGTTTGCTGCCAACCCTAATCAGGCCAGGAACTCCCAGATGATGTCACAGATGTACCATGGCCAGTCACGGCGCTTCGGAGGACCTGTCCATCACCAGGCCCAGAGGTTCAGGTATGTTCACCTGTTGATGTTATCTCTCTGAAGAGACTGGTGAGTAATCAGATTATCAAGTTTCTGTAATCTGATTATTCACCAGTCTCTTCAGTAATCTGACCGGCTGCTGAACAACTTTTATAGTGTCTCTGTTTCATTCAAGGTTTTCTCCAATGAGTGTTGACCACATGAGCGGTGGTGGGGGAGTGTCTGGAAACACGTCCTCCGGTTGGTGCATTTTCATCTATAATCTGGGTCAGGATGCGGATGAAGCGATCCTGTGGCAGATGTTTGGGCCGTTCGGTGCTGTCGTCAATGTCAAAGTAATCCGAGATTTCAACACCAACAAATGCAAAGGGTTCGGCTTCGTTACCATGACTAACTATGAGGAGGCTGCCATGGCGATCCACAGCTTGAACGGGTACCGACTAGGAGACAAAGTCCTGCAAGTGTCCTTCAAGACCAGCAAGGGACACAAGTAGAGAAATGTGGTGGAGAAAAGACAGGAGCCTTGACTGTCTTTTAAACATAAACGAGAAGCAAGTGAGAAATATTTTGTTTTTGTAACTCTGTTGGGCTGGACAGTTTTCAGCAAAGATGCGTTTGTGTCAGTCTCATTCCTTTTTTTTTTTTTCTTTTAAAGGTTGTATGACATCACTTCTAGCAGTAAAAACTTTAGCCAAGTCTGTTGTTTCTGTTGATTGATGCTTGTAGTAGAGTTTGGGTTCACATGTAATAAGTTTCTCTGCTTTGAAATCCAAGTGTTTGTGACATGAATCCACATTGCAGCAGATGTATGAGAGAGAGCAAACTTTGATAAAGCAAACATTTTGAGTCACATTACTGTAATATAGTTACGTACGATGGAAATAAAAGAGAGACTTTAAACCTTTTTCTCAAAGTTGTTTCATTTTAGAAATTTTAACCTTTTCTTGAAGACATCAGCTATTAACCACGAAAATATCACATGCAATAAAGGTTAAAGGTCTGTCTGAAAATTCTGAAAGATTTAAAACATAAAACAGGTTTCAGGTAGAGGAATAACCTCTGAGCTGTTGAGGTGTAGTGTTGCATAAAGTGGTTTATAGCTCCCCCCATTAAAAATGCAGGAGGTCGGTTCAGGTCCGACGAAGCTTGAACTTTTTCTGAAGCTAGAAACACATTTAGATTCCAATTTGTACAAATCACAAATATACCTATTGCACAGAGATGGTAACTCTTTTTGTGCTACTAATTTTTTTTCTTTATTTCATTTGTATTTTGTTTTAGAAATGCAGCTAATAGTGACGTTGGACTGTTCATTCAATAATAAATGTGTTTATGGAAAACCTTACGGTGATCTGTATTTTTTTAAGCTTGTTTGTTGGTGATAGATCTGGTCTGAGACATTATCTTGTGAGATGAGTTGTTTTATAGATCAGTATTAGAGAAAGTATAGCTTTACTGCTGTCCATTAAATTAAATCAAGATCACTTTTCAATTTGTATGACTTTTCATGAGGTTTAAAGTTAGAGAGGTAGGGTTGAACCACCCCCCTTGGACTAGGGGAGCGTTGGTCCACCCCTCCTGGTCTTCCCAATAACCCATATTGGGTTTTATCACTATATTATGTTTTTTTCTGTGATGTCACATTTGTTATTTATTAATCAATATATGTTGTTTTAAGAAATAAAGTTTTGTAAATAAAATGAAATCAAAGGGATTAGAATAAGGGATAAGGGTTAGGGTTAGGTTAGGGGATATTGGATTTTCTCCTGCCATGAGTGTGGGTACTTTGCACTGGCAACAGAGGTCTGAGTGAGGTCGCCCCCCCACGTTCTGTTCTCAATTTGAGATGTTTCAGGTGCTGGATTGGTCGAGGCTGCATAAAAGACAATTAATGAAATTCGTTCCTGGTGATAGGTGGAGCCAGGGGGACCTCTGCTGGCTGGAGGAGTGTAGCACAAAAACACGACTACAGGGATCAGGTAAGTGCTGTCAGACAAATCAAATAACATAACAAAATTCATCAATAATTCGATATTATAATGTCCACATGCCAAGAACATTAAGTAGGTATACATAAGCAAAACATATATGAAATTCAAGGCGTGATAGAGAAAACCATGCTATAAAACAGGGTAAAAATCAAGAAAAGAGAGAAATGTTGTAAATCAAACACCATCTTAAATGCATACAAAGGATAATAAATAAATAAATTAAATTGAGCGACCTCAGGGATCATAAGTGCATGCATAATAATTTCATGAAGATACAGATCCATGATCTGTAATAGGATAAATAGGATATATAAATATAATAAATAATCAATAAGAAATCATGTAAAAGTGCTATTCTAAATTCCAGTGTAGTCGTGTCTTGGTGCGTCTCCAGTGTCCCAGAGGGTTGTTTTCATCCCAGGCTAAAAGGT
>JAQMCX010000047.1:0-28869 GCA_029814765.1 Acanthurus leucopareius
CTATCTATCTATCTATCTATCTATCTATCTATCTATCTATCTATCTATCTATCTATCTATCTATCTATGTGTGCGTGTGTGTGTGTATAAACAAGAATTTATTATTATTATTATTATTGGCAGTACTCATTGGAAGTGGACAAGTAGCATTGAGTAGTAGTTTGTCTAAAAAAGTAAAAGGAAGCTCAGCTCATCTTCTCAATATGGATTTTGACCAAGTTTCTAGAAGAATGATCTATTCTCTGAGACAGGCTTTTGTTGTTGTTATTCTTTTGCAAAGATTACCAAAGCAGGTTGTCCCTGCTGATGATAACTGATTTGCTAAGTCAAATAATATAGTAAATTAAGGTAATTCAGAACATCAGATAAATCTGGAAAAAATACATTTTCTATCTTTGTTTCTTTAAGTATAAGCCATGAGTCACCAAACATATTACTGCAGTGTTGCTGCAAATGCCGTCGATGTGAAACAATAATTTTGACTTGTCTGAGACAACTAGCATGTAGCAAAAAATAAAAAAATCCCTTGTCCAATACCTAAATACTGTTTGCTGTTTTTTTTCTTTTGATGAAAGAACAGTGGCTAAAACAATTAGAGTAACACCAGAAATGGATGAGGAATGTTACACTTTATTTATCTCACAGTATACTTTATGTTTTATAGGAAGGATTTTGGGTGGCTTTTTGAAATTCCCTGACTGCAGAATTTTAAGTGGCTGTCTTGGTAATATACTACAAAGTGCCCTGCATGACCTGACTTCACCTATCCTTCATCACAGAAAGCCTAATTGCAGAGTGACAGTAGTAGATTGCAGCCAATTGCAGGGTTTACATAAATTATGCTCCCACTGTGATGCAGACAGAAACACACCATATAGTCAAAATAGTCTGCACTTCATTTCACAGCAGTTTGTCAAATACGAGTGAATGCACTGTATTATTAAGGGGCTGTAACTGCTTTGCTTTTTGTTACTATTTGGACACTTGATCACAGAAATACTGCAGGAGGGGCCACAAGCATGACTTATTAAGTTCTATCTTTTTATTAAAATTGTAATACTTCTCTTAGCTAAGCAGCTGGCCAACCCCTGTATTATATGTTTTTATAAAGGACCTCATAAAGCAGTGAAGATGGCTGTATTAGATATAATCTTGTATGTATGTACATGAAATGCATTATGAGGGGCAATTTTTCTGTGTCTTATCATGGTCAAGATAGTACCAGTGAATGTGTAAGTGAAAATTTGTGTCAAGGTTGACAGATCCGGCTGACTTGTGTGACAACACGACTCAGTAATATCAATAATCAGAAAATCTCCCAAACTGTTTTCTACAGAAGTAACTCTTTTATTAAAATCTTGGGGGTGTTAGGTCAGTGTGGTCAATGCTACAAATCAATTTGGATCAATGTGATGTGACCTAATTTTTAGGAAGTAGGTTTACACTGATGACAATGAACAACAATCACATAGCCTATAGATGCAACCAATAATAATAATAATAATAATAATAATAATAATAATAATAATAATAATAATAATATTATTATTATTATTATTATTATTATTATTATTATTATATGTATTAATATTATCGGTATATTATTATTATTATTATTATTATTATTTTTATTGTTATTATTATTAATAAAAGGAATCACATGTAATAAACTAAACTCAGTTATATCAGTTCTTAATATTGTTTTTATAATTGGGACCTATAATATTACAGGCGGTCAAGTTTCTCAATTGACTCTACCTAGTGTATCTTTAAATACGCCTACGTGGATATTTCAACATAAAATAACATTAAATGGAGAGATACAACTTCACTGACAATCCTGCTTATTATTGTGTAATTTTGAAATGATTATAAGCTAAATAAGAAATATTAATTGGTTTTAAAAATCTTTTTTCATGGTTTTTCACAAATACATTTAAACAACATATTGTAATATTTTATAACTTAGTATCTAATCCGCCCCCTAACCAACTTATTACAAATGAAACGGACTGAGGTCTCAACTTCATTGTAAGAGCAGACAGCCCCGCAGTACAACACAGTCTGTGGTTATTCAGTCTCTTCTTGCCCGTCTTCATACTGCATTTGTCAGTATTGACGTATTGTTTGCAGATGGAACAGGAGGGCTGATCTCTGCCTCCAGAGGTCATTCTCACGACAGTTGCCACTTGTTGCCTAAAGAAGCCCGGGGTTCCACCATTTAACACTTAACACATTTCAAGTTGCCTATTATTCACCCAGCTACCGAGACCTATGTCTTGATGTTGAATGCGGAACTCTGCCAGGACTCAAAGAAGACTCTTGTGATCCAATTGATAATATTTGGCGCATCTGACGAAGAGAAGCATGGTTGATAACACAAATATAGCAACTAAATCTGCTTTGGTAAGCGTCTAGGCTTTACTTCAATCAGACAACCAGACCTAAAAATCTGTACCGTTTAGACCTATTTGTCTTCTTTTTTAAAATGTACTCAGATAAGAATTTGGACAGGCTTTGGATTTTATGCTCGCTTTCATAGCCTAGTAATGTAAAGTATTAAACAGTTTTTCCTCTCTGTATTTGGCTACACTTAAAAGTCGGTGACCAAAATTTCTAATCGCGTGCAATAAAGCTAATTTATCGTTCTCGACAATCGGAAAAGATTGAAAAGATTAAAACTTAGAATCGTACAAAGTGTCGTTGACTATCATCACACAATCGTGCTTTCGTTCCCTCGCAGCAGGGCTCTTTCTCGTCAACAAGCAGCCTTCCGCTCCAAGCTCCCTCCGCCTCCTCTCACAGCCCGTTCCCAGGCGCCCAATCCCACCAGCCCGGCGGCGGCATGAAGCTCGAGGCGGTCATGGAAAACCTGCAGCGGCAACAAGCAGCGCGACTTGCCCTGGAGGAGAAGATCCGGCAGGCGGAAACAGAGAAAGACCTTCGCTCCATGATGGAGTCCCAGATACACCAACACGCTCTGGCTTTCCGCCACTATCAAGCAGCAATGCAAGGCACCCTGGCCGCCGGAGTTGCCAACCCGTCCCCTGGCGTGACGCTCCCTCAAATGGAAGTCCGCAGAGCTGAAAAGGACGACAGACTGGGCAGCGACGAAAAGGAGCGAGACGAAGAGGAAGATGACATGGATGAGCATGAGATCATGAATGAAGAGGAGGAGGGCGAACACGATGTCGGGTTAAACCACTATCAGCACCGACAATCCTCGCTTCAGGTAGCTTGCCTGACTCCGGAGAGCGCCCCGATGCATCTAATGGCAAGAGTCCCGGTGGCTTTCACCCCATCCCGCCGCCCAGAGTCTCCATCGGCGCATCTTCAGTCCCAGCACCACGAATGGACCTACGAGGAGCAGTTCAAACAGGTAAGACAACACCGACCTCCTAACTCCTTTTTTTTATTTTTTATTTGATAAATTGATATTTGATAAATTGATATTTGTGAGCTCAGTCTGTAAAGATTTTGACATAAGTTATTTTAATCGAAAGCCACTGGGAATTTCTTATCTTGATTTAACTATCGTTAATACCTACGCTAAATTGACCAAGTGATCAATGAAAACAACTTTTAAGTTTTCATGTTGTGACAATTTCATGTGACAGAACTTTGAACCGGAGGCTCGGGATCTAAACCGTTGTTTAAAATTTGTCAAGCATTATTTGAAGATAAAAACTAATAACCGATTACTGATAACCAACCAATTACCAGCTATAAAGTGCATTTACTAATTTTTAACATTTTAATAAGAACTTCTTTTGGGCTGCCTTTGGGAAGTGTCTCTCCTTTCTATTTGGTAATACCACAGTTACAGATGTTGGTAATCCTTAAATTATTGTGTGCATATGAATTTCTAGATGGTAAGTGACCATGTGGTCCAATCAATGCAAAGGGATTTTTTTCAACCTGGTGGCCATTTTTTTTTCTAAATTACTTATAAATGAAAGCTTATAAATTAATTATTTGTTGACCCTTAAAAACATCTCCTTTTATAAAGACTTATTTGTAATGTGTATGTGTTTTATTATTTTTGAGGCATATCTCCTCAACAACTGCTTTGTTCTTGCTTAGCAGCTAGTAAATTGAACCATTGGACTGATATACTGTTGTCCTTATATTTCGAGTCTACAGCAGGCAGATCTATTTTCTGAGGGATTGTGGATGCTCCATGTCATCTCTTATTTATGATGGATCATTTATGGACTTCCCTAAATGTTATGTGTGTACATTAGTGACTGCATTAGTGCTGCACATTAAAGTAACTCAATGCATGGAAATGGAATTTAAATTGAGGCTGAATTCAATAGCCTCAATTTAGAGACATTTATGTGTGGAGGATGGTGAGATTAGCTGATGGAGAAAAAGCTCACTATCCAATTCTTTGTTTTCTATTATGATTCATTAATGGTATGTTCAGAATTATTTTTGTCAGGAGTTATGAATATCAGCTCTAGTTTAGTCATTCTAGTGGATAACTCGCTTCACATTTAGCATCTGGAAT
The DNA here is from genome assembly GCA_029814765.1 of Acanthurus leucopareius. Classification (NCBI taxonomy): domain Eukaryota; kingdom Metazoa; phylum Chordata; class Actinopteri; order Acanthuriformes; family Acanthuridae; genus Acanthurus; species Acanthurus leucopareius. Next base: position 4,514 of record JAQMCX010000047.1, read on the forward strand.
ATGGTGCAAGTGTTCTTCCTTAGTTATTGGATCTCATAATCGATAGGAAAGCTTCAGCAGATGGATTTAAATTTTGCACACCTATTACTGCCATCATTAAGGCTTTCCTTTCTTGTTGTAAATTATTTTATTTTTACCAATACAACTTCATGGGGTTGTGCATGCATGTAAAATCAGGCTGTATGCTTCAAAGATTCCTTAGAACATGCAGTTATAGTGGAAGTCATTTGTATGCAGTCATTCAGTGTAATGGTCATGGGACAATAAAAGGATGCGTATGGCTGCTAGGCAGACGGAGTGGAGCCAGCATACTAAGCATGCTTAAAGCTGCAAAACAAAACCACATTTGAAGGCAGTAAATGCATCTTTGGAAATAAGAACAAGATGTGGTCTAAATATAAAAAGGGTCGACTGAGGCAGAGAAGTTTTAATCTGATCTGAACCAAAAGGGACCATACTAACTCCTTAATCACCTCTGTAGACCTCAGGAGAAACATAGCTGTTGTATACATACATTCTGACATACCTGCATAAATGTGTAAAAACACACACAAACACACATGCACAAATTTAGGAAATAATGGTGACAGGCAGCTAGTAAAATTTTCTTTAATTTGAAAATTTACTGCAGAATCTAAATTGATGAGAATCTAAAACATAAATGAAATTCCTGCCAGTGACCAAAAAAGATGTTAAATGTCGCAGACAAAAAGAGCTGGGAGAGCCAGAAAGAGAGAGGGAGAACGAGAAAGAGAGTGAAAAAAGGAGATAGAGGGAAAGAGAGAGAAAAGAGATAGAAAAGGAGAGGTGAGAGAGAAGGAAAGTGAGAGATAAGAGAGAGAGAAAAGGAGAGGTGAGAGAGAGAAGGAAAGAGAGAGATAAGAGAGAGAGAAAAGGAGAGGTGAGAGAGAGAAGGAAAGAGAGAGAGAAAAGAAGAGGTTAGAGAGAGGGGGAAAGAGAGAGATGAGAGATAGAGACAGAGAGAAAGAGAGAGAGAGAGAGAGAAGCAGTTGCCTGTAGTTTTGGCAGCAGCTCAGGAGATGAAAGAATGGACCTGGTGGTATTACAGCCTGGCACACAACCAAAAATGCTGGGATCTCCCCGTCTGGCAGTTTGTGTATGTGTGAGTCGCTGATAGTGGGCTAAGTGCCAAACTATTACGAAACAGAAGTAAGATTACATACTGTTACAAACTTAGCCATGCCTCCACCATGATATGTAATTTACAATCCTGTTTGCCCACACAAACATAATAGCAAACTGGGAGAGAATAAATGGTAGTCTTCAGTAATAATAGATTTAATTTGATTCTTTATTTGGATCATTCATAACCCAACCAGCTACTTTAACAAATTCCTCAAACATAAAATACAATTTAATAGATTAAAAAAATAAACCAGAGAACATTTCATTACAGGATTACTGCAATGCCAGATTGGTGTGTGGTGCAAAGGAACAAGACATATGAGGATTTCATTTGGTAAAAGAGGTGAACTCTACCAGATTTAATCACGGAGCCTAACCATCCTTGTGTGAATCAGTTTTAACCTAGAATGTACAATATTTAACAAGGTTAGTTATAAATTTAGAACATTATTGGCAAGAGATAAATGATAATGCTGTTGAGTGACAGATTGTGTAAATGTAACAGGGTGACAACTGTGCAAGATGCAGTCACAGAACTTTGCAGGTGTGTAGTTGAGATTAAAATGAAGGATCTAGGATGGATGAGGTCACTAACACACAAGTACTACATACTCAGGTAACAATACACTGATCACTACTGAGCACTGATGGTTCAGAAGATGTGAATGATGGTGAGATCCCAACACAAAATAATCACAAAAAACTGGGATACAGTGATTTGGGTCTCTTGTTCAGACCACACCCATAATTGAACTTAGACTAAAACAGTTGTGGTCCTTAAAACAGCAGGAAACCCAATTTATTTACAGTTTAATATTGCATCATTCACAACTTATTAATATTCTCTCACATCAATGAACTAGATTTTTTTTAACTATTGACTTACATTTCTTTAGTGGTGTCGGGTAGCTTTTTTACATTTGACAAACCATGTTTTTGCTATTTTTTGGCCTTGACAAGACATTACATATGTCATCTTGCATTGACTGAGTGTCTATCTTTCACCAAATAGAACTGATCATAAATAGTTCTTGTTTTTTTTTTGTATAATTTACCTTATAAATAAAATTCTTAAGGCTTTGGTCAATGGTACTAAAAAATTCAGTAAAGTGGGTTCATAAGCATGCCTCTTGACAATTCTAGCCCCTGCATTCTCTACCTTTTGGAACCTTCCAGTCTCATAAGAAGCTACATGATCTTAAATGCCTAAACAAAACTGATTGGAGTACTAATTAAGGCTTAGGTTGACTGTTTGAATACCTTGAATGATACATGCTGAACTAGTGATAATTTTTGATGAGTGACTAATATGGAAGTGCATAAAAAATTTTTACAATAAGCTAAAGTTTAATAAATGAAACCTGTTTAATGTGTTCCCTCTCAGACAAAGCAAAAACAACTTTAATCTGGATCTTGTTCAACCCCTATTTCCCAGATCCAAGAACCACAATTTTGATATTCTTCATATCCAGGATAGTTTTATGCTACAGACTCAGCAATTGGTATACAGTAGGTCCATTTGAAAGCCTTCCTCTATTTGCTTACTGTATGTACAGCTCTTAACTGTGAAAATCAAGTGCTGTAGTGCTGGACTTAGTATGTGTGGAAAGTCATTTGTATAAACTAAAAAAAGAAGTGGACCAAAACAGCCACTTTGTGGTACTCCATACTCTTCATCACATCTAATGCCATTACCTCTTTAAAGAGTTGAGTAAAACATTAGCTGAAAAAAAATAACTTATCCTCAGGATTCATCAATTCCCAAGGAACTGCAGCAAATCCCTCTAAAATTAAAATTTTAAGTTTTTTCCTCCGTAACATACTTCATCACATTTTTGCATGTAAATGCTTGCAACTGCTGAGCCACATGTGTACATATGTCAGACAAGGAAGTCAGCTAATTGATGATGTGTATATTGCACGACTGGCACATGATCGCAAAAATACATATGTCCGAGAGGGAGGAGAGCCATTTTAAACTACAACTATGAAGAACATGAAATTTCTGCAAACTGCAGGGATGAAGAGATCTGCAAACTTCTGGCGGTTCGGCCTGACACGGAAATCATCTTACAGATCTTCAAGGTACTGTAAACAGTGGGGTTTCCGCTGCACACCTTTTGCATCATATCCTGCCTACTGCAGGCTACTACCCAGGCCCCGCCCCTCGCCCAAACTACACCAAGTATTTCCAACATGTATAAACATGTCTCACACCGAAAATTTCCTGATGTTTGCTGCATACATGAACTAGTACATCTGGACATGATCCTGATCTGATTCTCTGGATATTGTCTAGAGTTCATGTGTGAAAGGGGCCAAGGTCACACATAGGTTGTTTATTCCTCAAGATTATACAGCATGGCTGTCATCTACGACTCCCCGACTGATATGAAATGATATGAAGAGTCATATATGAAATTTTCACTGTGGACTTTATATTAAACATAGCCAGCATTTCAACAGGGGGTCTGAGACTGCTGCATCTGGAACTGCAGCTTCACTCTTCCCCTGCAGGTCAATAATGATAACAAAGCTGAAAGCAACAATACCAAGGGCCAAACAATTGTCCTATACTGAAGAGGCACTTTTGAATAGGAACTGCTCTACATTCTTTGCAATTAGGCCACTTGAAACTTTTGTGGGCTGCATGTAATTATATTAAAGGAGTTTTGTGGAGAAATGTATAAAAGGACATGGATCCTAAATTGTTAGGTAATATTTCCACCGCAGATATTTTGTTTGCATATTGTTAACTGTAAAGTACAGTAGTGAAATTTAGTAAGAAGACTAGAATCTACAGAAATACTCGCATGCTTTTTTGATTTGTTTTACTGTTTTTTCAGCCATTTACCATTGGGCTTGTCTTAAAAAAAATAGCCCTCCAACATGACCCCTCCTCCTCAACCCCTGCACCACCCACTTTGACATGGTCATAAAACTTGACAGAGAGATGTGATTTGAAAGAGACACATGCTGTAAAGCCCTCACTCTTACGTCAACATTCTGTAGGGATGTTGAAACTTAAGTCAACTCTCACGAAACATATTACTTTAAACTTCCATATTGTAAGGGGCCAGATTTTTTTCAATCAGGCAGAACAATCAAAATATGTGGAGTGCAAGAGGCCTCAGCCTTCTGCTAGGATGTTATGGCTCCGTGTATTCATCTGACAGCAGTAACTCACTCAAAAACTGGCTCTGTCACTGGGAATGCTTTAATAACATTCCCTGATTCTTTCACTAAATGCCTTTACAATTATATTGCTGGGTGCCACATGGACGGGGGTTGGGGGTGGAGGGCGGCACTATTAAGGGAAAACAGAAAAAGAGAAAAAGGGAAAGGAGGATCTAAAGTTGGTGTAATCATGTGTTAGATGGTCAGCCTAGTTGGCCTGAAAGAAATGAAACCATTCATATGTAAAAGTTATATTTGTTGAATTTTGTTTCCAACAAAGAAACTGATCTTTTCAGTTCACAGTTCAGTAGTATTCAAGAAGTCTTGAAACATCTTAATTCTCAATTGATGAAAATTGCAGGGACCCTGTTACTAGTAAGACACTGATCCCATCACTCTCCCTCCTCCCTCACACACACACACACACACTCACACATGCGTATTGCTGTGTAAAGAGACCTGAGAGTCAGCATGCAGTGAATAGTGGGCTTGGCACAATGTGCCATTGAGACATACTTGTTTTTACTGCAAATGGCTCCTCTCTTTTCATTAAAACAGAGGCAGGGTCAGCTTGTTCAAACACCCTCCCCACCCTCACTGTGGGTGTTACTTTTTAATCGTAGCAGCCTGGAATTTCTGCAGCTCCTTGCAAAAGCCCCCATGTCTGTTTACTAGATCTGACTGTTGGGCAAACACTTCCTCACTGCCACGTCTCTTATTCGCTTTCTCCATACTTCCATTGTTTTGGGGAGTCTTCAGAGTTGCAGTGGCAAGGTGATATGTTTTGAATGAATACATGTGTATAATAGTTTTTTAGATCCATCATGCCATTGCTACTAACACTGTTACAGAAAAAAATATAGTGTAACATAATATCATGGTAAAGTGTTTCATGTCCATAGTAATAGAAAATTGCAAAGCAAATATGGCACAGGACTCAATTGATCTTGATTATCTTGTTTTCATAACCTTTGAGGGCCATAATTATTCTCAAAATTAAAACGCAATTAGTTGCCTAGCCCTAACATGCATGATGAAATATCTTCAGTATAAGCATTTTTTAAGAGACTTCTGGCCAGCAACCAGTTTCATGAGGTTCAATTTGCTGCATTTTACCAAAGTTTATTATTGTTATTTAGTCTTAAACATAATTTATCAGTTTTGAAGAAAGGCTCTCCTTTACTGAGATAGCCACTCTGCTCTTTGTCACGAAACAGAAAAAATGCACATTCAAAACTTCCCTTCTGCAGCCTTATTATGAATATGTCTCCTGTAAAAGTACTATATCAACAGTTTTCTTTTTAAGACCAAGATTATCTTTTACCTTCTTAGTGTTGAGTGATTAACTTTAATTTTTCATGTTTAGTGTCTAAATAAAGTATTATTATGCAAAGTCCAGTAATGTATTCGCTTTGAATCCCTAGTACATTAGAGCCTGTCTGTTGGTTCTATTGTGACTTGAAACCCCAAGAATGCCCTCTCTGTAACTGGTGTTATGAAACCTGATTGGAATGGACTGGAGTTGCTGATTCAAGCCTTGTTTTATTTTGCATGGAACATAATGGCCATCTAGCATTTTTTTAACCCAGTGTATGTGATGAAAAGCTGTAGAGTCAGTGAGTCAAAGAGATTTGCATGTGCCACCTAGATAGCTTCTTTATGCTAACAGACTGAGTAACCATTGATAGTCAAAAGACAAGCTTGCAGATTAGATTGCTGCCATAAAAGTCTGTTTTTGTGTGTCAAGGTCTCTGTGGTGCCCTGAGTAGGATCTGTCATTGCTGCTGAGTTGGTTATTGTCTGATGAGCCCTTTGAGGTGTTTGCCTCTGTCCTGTCAGTATTTCCACAATGGTATGGAGCAACATCAGTTATTTGCCTATGGCAACTTTACACAAAATGGTTGGACAATGCTGTAAATCCCCAAAATTTGGATTTAGTAGAATGATGGATTTAAGCCTACATAAGGCACACATATGTTCATTTTTCAGGCACTTCTGTATTTAAGAGTCAAGATAGATATAATGGAGCTTTCTGTGAATTTTCCAGTTGTAGTTGCAACCTTGATATTAAGTTTTAAACTTGTAATCACTGTGACATAAATGCAGCATTAATCTGTCAGTCTGGTGACTTTTAACCCAAAACTGACTGTTTGCATATTAATCAGTATTAGTAAAAATATTTGTGTGATCTTCAATTAGATTTTTTAAACTTCTGAGGCAGAACCTAGAGGTTATGGTTTTACCTTGGCTGTGCTGTTAACACTAGGTAAAATTAACCCTGGTCATGGTTATGGGTAGCTCATATTTTCCTTGGAGTGTTCACCTTCCCCGCCCTCCCCCAGCCTAAACCGTGATAATTAGTGTTCACTAGTTCCATTTAGCCTCCCCTCTCTCACTTCATTTTTTCTCATACTTTGCTCAGTGTTTCTTGCATCCAGGAAACCAGTTAAATTAGTGTGTGGATTTTTTTTAAAGAACACAAGAAATACTAGTTAATGAATATCTATTTTGGTCCTGGACAGCAGATGTTGTGGGTGAATTTTAGACAAATGAAACCCAGGTAAGATTAACTGCCAAAAGGGTGTCTAACTTAATTAGTCAAAGAGAGATACACAAACCAGTTCAGTGGGTTGTACCTCTTGTCATAGATTAATGTGTTTATGCAGGTGTGTGTTCACATAATGCATGCTGTTAGGTTCCTATTGAAGCCTTCAGAGCCTCTCTGAATCAGTGCTTTTCAGCATACTTAAATGTCTGATAGTGAGGCAGACATATGTGCAGTTTAACAGTATGGTATCAGTGTCTCAGCTGTGGCCCCAGATTGAGGGTAATCTAGACCTGTACAGTCTGATCTTTCCAGGCCAAAGGGAGCCACAAAGATCAGTTGTTAATTAACCTCTCTGTTAATCCTGCTCCCTTGGAATCTATTTAAATAATGCCTTAAGACACAGCTTAACATTTACACCTGGCCATGATAAAAAAGGATGCATTTGAGAGAAAAACTTAAATGTTAAACTAGAAAAAGCATTTCAGGTTGGTAAGTGACATTATAGTCTATACAAGGGGTCTTCAATTAAAATTAAGAGTTCCATTTACCGAAATTTCCTCTCAGCAAAGGTTCAAACCTTATAATGTCATTTCACTTGATGGCCTTCCCCTGTCTCTGTTCAACAAAATCAACACCATACATGTTCTTATCATTTTAACAATATTTATTTTTAATGTTAAAATATCATAACTAAAACAAATAGTTGTCTCTACCACCAATAGAATTAGTCCTATAGCTGGCACGATGAGCTTGAGGCCTAATAGTAAAGGGATAGTTCGGATATTTTGATTTGAGGTTGTAGTCAGTGACTTACCTGCTGTAGATAATGGTCAGCTCGCCCACTGCCTGGAGAAGGAGCATGGTGCGCCAGCAGGAAAAAGAGCATAGTATTGCTGTAAATGGTACCAATGCCAACGACGACGCACCTAAAGTATATACAGTAAGTCCCTTTACCTCCCAGCTACACTTTTAAAATTTTTCGCACTCTGTGTTCCCGTCAGACTGGGTTACTTTGTTATGGCACTAACATAAAAAGTAAAATTTTGCTGGGAATAGTAGAAAAATTTTGGATGAATACAAAAATAATTGTTGAGCTTGTTTACAACTGAATTTCTGAAAAGAAATCTCAGATGCCTGGTTTATGATTTCTCTTCCCAGTACATTTATCCAGCATTACAAATTGAAAACAATACACATTACTGTTAATTTTCCTGCTGCACTGCATAAGCCTCCATTGCTTCAAGAAAGAGATAATCATGTGTTTCCATTAAATGTGGCAGATGAGGCAGCAGGCTAGCACAAATGAATCTGCAAAATTCAAGTGGTGGCAGTGCAGAACCTCTTATTCAGGAGGTCAGTAAGTCCACCCCTCATCACTTATCATTATCCTCCAGCCCCCACCTTCACATACACCGACGCAGACGCAGACACATTTGCTGTGACTGACAGGGCAACATAAACCTAACAATAGCTGCTGGTCAGGTTACCTGCCCTCCTCTTGCACAACTGCAGCCCAGTGGAAAGACAATACGCTTTCTTGCTGATAAAGAAGTGTATTGACACTCTATTGAGAGAGCATCCTTAATCAGTCAGCTAAACAAGAGAAGCCCTCTTGTTTAGGGGCCCCAGACCTTGACAAATTTATTGGACCTGCCTGAGAGAAAGTTTTATTTTTTCTAATTTAAAGTGACAGTGAGTAAAATTTCCACCTTAAAATAATTGTATCAAAGTCATTTTAATGTTAGTATGTGGTGTAACAGGTTGACTGGGCTCTCTGCCTCAGCTGCTCCTATAGCTTGTTACTGCGCTCTGTAAGTTTGAGCGGTGGGCTGCTTAACTTAACAATGCATGTTACTATGTCTCACAAAACAGCACTTTTGGTGAAACTGGGTCATATTTTATGGAGGGAAATGCCCTCTGGTTTTTACTCTAATGTCTTACAACTCCTCTGTCTCAATTATGTGATTCACAAGGTTCCTGAAAGCATCAAGGCTTCCTGCTGTGCACCGTAACTGCAACTACGTTATGCAACAGTGTTGCCTTGCTCTTGCTGGCCTTGCTGTTGGGAGTTTTCTCAGTCTGGTGTGTGGTTGTTGGCGACTGCTAAACCAAAGAAAAGGCTATGGACAGACGCAAAACTGGTATTATTGCTGTTTACCAACTGCTTGTGTATAGTTACGTATGTCATGTGTTGTGCCTCTTGCTGGATGTTTGGCTGTGTTAGAAATGATGTCTGCTCACTAGTTTTTAAAGCCAAATCGGCCTGTTTTGACAGAGGCTTAGCTGGTAACATGTTATAACCAGGTGTCTCTCTAGTTCAGGTTGTGTTAGCTTGACGTGCTAAGCTGACGTTTTCCACTTCATGAGGATCGGTCTCCTAGCCATCAGGATTGTGAAAGTGATTACATTCTGTTGGGAAATCGAAAAAGATGGGGAAGAAACTGATAGCCCAAAAAGTGAAATAAGAGGATCAAGGTAAGTTTTTTGGCCTAGTTTTCAAAAATAGAGGTAAAAACCATTATCCAAAAAATAAACAAGGATGGGCAGAGCCAGAGCATATGAATGAGATTTGCCAGGGTCTAATGGGACTTGTTGCAAGCTAGAGTTAAATCCTTGTAAATTTTTGATTTGGGTTAGATAAAGCCATTGGCAAGAAATAATAATAGGGGCTAAGTGGACAGCCTTGTCTAGTGGAACAATGTAAGTTAAAATACTCTGAATTTATACTATTGGTTCTGATTGAAGCTTGAGGCGAAGAATAAAGCAATCTAATCCATTAAATAAAATTTTCCTCTGAAACCGAATTTTTGGAAAGTAAAAAAGAGGCCTGGGTACGTGATTCTTGAAGGGATCCTAAATCAAAAGAATGGTTGCACATAACAATAAGCAGGGGCAAAATTATGCCAGAATTTCCGATAGAACTCTGGTGGGTAGCCACGAGGCTTAGGGCATTTAAGCCCTGTAATAAAGACATTGCCATTTCCAGTTTTTTAATTGTGACTATATTTGCTGATTCCCCTGCCACTGTCTATCCAAGTAGGTTAAGGAAGGTTTATAATGTAAAAGAAAATGTTAAAAATGATGGTTGAATGTTGCTCCAAGAAACAAAGAAAAGTATAAAATTCTTTGAAAGATTTATTGATTTCTTTGGGGGTCAGTTGTTTCACCTCAGTTAGTTTTAGAGTTTAGAAATTAGGTTAGAAGAACTGGTCTGACAAAGCTGATGTGCAGGCAGCTTGCTATTTTTTATCCTCATTCATAAAATGTTGTAACTTTAGACATGCAGACTGAATAATGTAATGTCAGCCACCATATATCAAAAAGTAACTGGTAGGAAAAATTCTTCCTAGCGAGCAGTGCTCATATCAGAGCTCTGAAATATGGTTTTAGCCAAGAGTTAGTTCTGTAGATCCAGATGTCTTTATCACTCTAATAAAGAATTTATTGATAGAGCTGCTATTGTGAAAAAATTGTTTCGGAGTGTGTGTTGACTGAGATTACAGTGTGTTGATGAGGCTTATCAGGCTGCATCTTCTAAATCCTGCTGCGTCCTTTAAACAAAAGCTTCAAAAAATATAAAGTTACTCCGTCTCCTGCATCCACAACATCCACATGTACAGCTTAAGCCTATATTTTCAAGCTAAATACATTTTACCAGCCTATTTTGACCTCTGATTAAGCATTATTCAATTTTTTTTACAGACCCCCACCCCATTAATAGAAGAGGTTCTAATTAAAATACAAGGTGGTGCAAGCCAACATTAGAGTAGGTCCTGAGTAGACTTTTTTAGCTCCTTCTAAAAGATGGAAATTATTCATGTGGCAGTTGTTCCCAGTGTCACAGCTTATGGAAAACTTGTGTTTTTAAGCATCCGAGATCTGGCAAAAGTTTTCCTGTTGAGGGTTTTATCATGTGCAGCTCAGAAAATGAAAATGAAGACTCTGGTTTTGAATTAGGAGAATAGCTTTGTGTTTCCTATGCAGTGAGTGTAGGAAATCTGTCACCCTCATAGCTATTTTCATCAAGAAGTGCCTTGTTTTGTAAGATTTTTTTTGGTATTGCATCAGAGTGAGACAGAGTCTAAAATTAGTTTTTATGTTTGCAATCCTAACTTTAAAAGTGTACGGGTCAGTAAATCAAAATCTGAATCTTTTGTTTGGAGAGAAAACCTGCAGAGTTTTTTTTAGCTCAATCGCTTCGAGTTGAAACTGCTGTTCTAAATGAAACATGGATGGAAATTGGATGTGACAGATGCTGAATAAATAGCCATCGGTGTCAATGGGAGCCTCTGGTCAATAATTGGCTCTGTCTGTCCAAAGGAGCTTTATCCCAGATGATCAAGTGGACAGCCAAGCAGGTCACTGATGTTCATGTTGGGTTTGTCATAGTTATAAACAGTTAAGAATACACTTCTTATGAGCTGAGAGCTTGAAGTGAGTGTCATGACATTTTGCAGATTCGAACTTCTCATGAGACATGACATGAGATTTTATTCAGTTTTGACACGTGTTCATGACAGATTGAAACGTTTCTTATTCATTATATTGTCACAATATCTAATAAACCTAACCTTCATACAACAATGAGCTCTAAGGCAGTGCTGACACTGGGAGAATAGGGCTGCAGATCTTTGCTTGTACAGGTGATCAAAGCAACATTACCATAAACTGTTAAAATTGAATTTTTAAAAAAAAATGTTGATTATCAAATAAAAACTCTTGGCTGTTTTTGTTGATATGTACGCCGTGCTCTTTAGTACTTCATGTTTTGTTTGATAATATGGTTTCAGATGTTAATGGCGTCCACAAAGAAAAAAAAAAGGCTTACGAAGGAAATAATTTTTTTCACGCAGAAACATTTGAATAAAAACAACTTTTGAAAAGGTAAGCAATAGGACAAATAGTACTCTCCAGAAGGTGTGCTAACAAATTTTAGCGTATTTTATGGGACTTTGCTCAAGTAAGCTTTAATTAAAAGAAAACATGTATTCAGATATATTTTTCCACTATGCTCAAAATAGCTGCTTTGGTTACTGCAAAACCTCATGTCTCATTGACCTCGCTCTTCACAGTGTGAACCTTGCCAAGACCTTGGTCTTGTCTTCTCACTTTTACCTCTCTAGCTCTTTGCAGCCCCAGTGCAGAGCACCACAGGCTTCAGAGGCAACTGCAACAACATTTTACAGTGGAATTAGAGGATTATCCAGACACCCTTTTCAACTGCCTCAGCAACACTCTGATCAACAGTGAGGGGCACAAGAGGTCCCAGTTTCTGTGGAAGTGTCATTATTTGTTTGGATTGTCTTACTAACCTCCATTAACAAAAAAGAGATTGGACATGTTCAACTTTGTGTTGGCAAAAGCTGTATGGCCTTCTTTCTTTGCCAAAGTCTATCATTGTGAGCTACATGATAAAGCCTGAAAACAGAGCCAAGAGGAGGGGCAGAAGTCATGGTTTTCTCTCAGAGCACTTAAATTACAAAATGCTAAAAGACTATTGTACATTTTTTCCCCAGCTTTAAAGCTATTGCTTACAGTGATGAGAGCAAATTACTAACTCAGCACTTCTTTTTAGCTATTTAGCTTTTTTAGGTCACCGTCATGGTGTTAATGACCTGAAAAATCGGCTTTCATTAACCTGGTTTAAGCTTTTCAGTAAGGCATGTGTGATATATCTATTGTACACACTAGTGAGCCACAGAAAGCTTAAGTTAAAAGAGCAAAAACTGAATGTACATGTCTCATGCTAATGTTGCTTTCTGTCTTCTGTGTGTTTAAATCAGCAATTATTCCATGAAACATTGTAAGGTGAGGTGACTGTATGACTACTCCAACTCAAGGTGAATACTTTTAGCTTATCCTGCTGTTCTCACAGGGCTTAATTACCAGTAAGTGCAGCTTTAACAGACCAATACAGCTGAACTTCCAGTTTTGTTGAAACTGAAATATTTCAACCTATATAATTTAGAGAATAAATTTGGTCATGCTGGCCAAATGTTTTTTAGCATACTGGAAATACCTTGGAAACAGTGCTCTTAAACAACCAAGATGTTTCTTTCAGAAGTTAAAAAAAATGTTATGATAATAAAGTTTAAGTTTAAGTTTATTTAATGAATTCATGCTAGCAATCCAAGGACTGAATTTTAGCAGAAGTTACAATTAAAAATCATTCATACAATTCAGACATTCATCAATAAAATTATTAAAAGTCAGCCTTTCAAGTCCTGATTATACAGCCTGACTGCTGTTGGCAGTACCGATTTTCCAAGTCTTTTAGTACGATATTTGTACTCTGAAATGTTATTCCCACTGTTCAAGTGCCTCTGGGAGTTCTCCATTCTGGTTTTAGGCAGCAGTTGGTGCAGTGGATGTTCACTGTGGCCCATCTCTCTGACCAACTGCACAGCAGCCTTCTCCCTCCTGCTCTGCAGTGTGGGGAGCTCAGGCATGGCTCCTCCTCTGGAGATGATCTTTAAAGCTCTCTTTTGCACCTTCTCCAGCTGTACAGCCTGGCTTTTGTTGCACCCCACTAAGAGGACACTCCCATACTCCAAGCATGGTCTCACCAGTGTGGTGTAGATGGTTAGCAAGTCCTGTTGTGGTAGGCCGTGTCTTACCAAGACAGTCAGGAAATGAAGGCGCTTGGAAGCTTTTCTCACCATTTGATCGATGTGTGAGTCTCCATTGAGATCCGAGTCGAGGTGGAAACCCAGATATTTGGTTGTTGTAACAACTGGGACTTCCTTTCCACCCAGGACCAGAGGAGCAGGCTGAGGCAGATTTTTTGCAAAGCAGATTCGGAGTTCCACAGAATTGTCTCCATTTAGCTGCATGCTGTTTTCCTTAGCCCATTTATCCAGCTGTTCGGCTTCCAGGGCCATAGTTTTGTCACTCTCAAGGGATGGCCCTTGACAGCCCAATGTCATCAGCACACCCAATGTCAAGGGTGTCCATGAACAGTGTGTCTCGAGTCGACATGTAGAGCAGGAACAAGTATGGAGAGATGACCCCTCCTTGTGGAACACCAGATGTGACTTCAATCCATGAACTGTGTATCCCATTAGCCACCACCCTTTGCACTCTTCTGGTAAGGTGACTATGCAGCCAGGTTAATAATCTTGGGCAAAGCTCCAAGTTGGCCAGAGTTATCATTAGCCTGCTATGATCAACCCAATCAAATGCCTTTGACATGTAAGCCAAAAGGACCCTGACTATTGTAGGTTGTTTACTATCCACAGCCACCGTCCAGGAGTGTACAGCTTTAACCAGGGCTGTGGTTGTACTGGTCTTGGGAAGGTAAGCATGCTGCTGGTTTCTACATTGGGACAAAACAGTTGGCATGTTTTCCTAACAATAAATTTTTCCTGTATTGTCCCCACACAAGATGTAAGAGACACAGGCCTCCAGTCTTTAATGGCACTAGAAACTTGAGTCTTTGGTATGGGAATCACATTTGATGCTTTCCAAACTGTTGGAACTATCCCCTTAGCATAGGATGCATTCACAATGTGTGTGATTACAGGAGCCAGATCTTCAGCATTGTCCTTCAACAGCCATGGTGGAATTCCATCAGGTCCACAAGACTTCTGGGGGTTTAGCTTTTTAAGAGCCTGTTTAAGAAGCCTTATACTACGGAGCTCTTCATCTCCGGTGACGGGTGGCAGTGAAAGGTCTGAAGAGGAAGATGTACTGGTCCAAGCCCTTACAAAATGTTGATTTAGGGTCTCAGCCACCATTTCCTCTGTCATGCCATCAATCTGGATTCTTGGCTGTGTTGTCTTCTTACGTCCGAGTTCTTTGTTGATATAGTCCCACCACTGCTTTGGATTTTGCTTTTTTAATTTAGATTAGATTGAAATTTATTGATCCCTTTGGAGACTCCCTCAGGGAAATTGTGGAATTACAGAGTGACTGGAAGGCCGCCATCGCTACAGCGCCATCTTGTACTTTCGTCTTGTAGTGCCTTTTCTTTGCAACTCTCATAAGTCTCTGCACATTGGTCCTGATTTTCTTCCACTTGTTTGTCTTGCCCCACTTATTATGAATTTTCTGCCTCTTTTGAATGGCAGATTTAATTTGATCGGTCATCCGTGGCTTGTCCAGTTCACAGGTCTTTTGCCTTCTCATGGGCATGCACACTTTTAAAGCAGTTTAGATTGTAGTATCAAACAATTCAACTTTAACATCTATATCCTCAGCTTCATAGACTAGTGTCCAGTCCGTATGTGCCAAACACATGGTGAGTGCCTGCCTCCTCTCGCCACCACCAGATCTTCTCATTGTTCTTTTCATTTCAAGCTTTTTCTGCTGTTCCTCCTTTGGAGAAAATATCACAAAATTGTGATCACTGGATCCAATTGGGGCAAGAACAGTGGGTGTTTTGTAGTAACTGTGGAGATTTGTGATAATTAGATCTAAAATGGAATTGCCACGAGTACTGTCCTTTACCACCAGTTTTATCTCTGGGTAACAGTTTTTTAGCATTTTTATGGGCAATTTATAAAAATCTCCACATAAAACCAATCCCATTTGTGGAGATGCTGCTTTGATGGTATCCAGAGTGCTGATTAGATAATTCAACACCTTCTGCTGCAGCGCCTTCTCATTTGCCCATGGTGGATGGTAAAGGGTACCAAAAATCAACGTTGTCACAGAACTTGGAAGCCTAACGGGTCGAATTTGCAGCCACATACACTCTGTCAGCTGTTTCCAGATCTATGCGGCGTTTGACTTGGAGTCTTTGATGTACGTACATGGCCACACCCCTGCCTCTCCTTTCCTCATCGAGGCACCGGTCTCTCCTGAACACCTGATAGTCTTGAATATTCATCGATTCATCTGGGATATTCAAGTGGGCCCAAGTTTCTGTGATACAAGCGATGTCAACTTTGTTTTTGTGCACAGTCAGCTCAAGCTCATCCACCTTTTTTGTTAAGGACCGAGCATTGCACAGGAAAACATTTGGCAGTGTTGGCGTCAGCAGAGTGTTTTTGATAGGCACACGGACAGGAGCAACATCACGTTAATGGCACTTTGGATGTTTATTTCGCCTATGTCCCTAAATGGAGATAATTCTTCTACGCTTGGCTCGACCTCCCGTTATGCCTCTCGGACGACTTCTGGTATGCTTCAATCCAAGACTCCGCACCATTTCATCAATCCAAGTTGGTAGTGGAGCGGCGTGTCGTCTGAATTGTCGCAGGAACTGCAGTGAGTACTTGAATCGATTTACACCAGCACTCATTTTGTTTGAGATGTTCTACAGGACCAGCAACCAAAAAATGGGCGCTTGTACAATCAATCGACGTGAAAGGGCTTATCTAAAAATACATTACAAACACTAAAAATATGTAACAAGTTACCACTGCCTTGCGGCAGGTTTCCACCGGAAACCTGTGAAAAATTCATCACCTTTTTTAATGATAAAGTTGCCGCTATTATAACCACTATACTCCCTTCTGTACTGTCTCTTACAGTAGCCACTCAGTGCTCTGCTGTATTTAGTTGTTTTGAGCCTGTGTCATTGTCTGAGCTCACAGGGATAGTTAACAAACTAAAACCCTCTTCCTGTCCCACAGACCCAGTCCCTCCTCGTTTTTTTAAGGAGGTCTGGAGCACTACTGCTTCTTTTGTCAGGGAGATCATCAACAGCAGCTTGGCTTCTGGCATTGTGCCCTTCTTTTGTAAAAAAAAAAGCGGTTGTTGAGCCCTTGATTAAAAAACCTGGTCTTGATCCGACACTTTTGTCAAATTATCGGCCCATTTCCAAATTACCCTTTGTGGCAAAACTTTTAGAGAAGTGTGTTTTTGCACAATTGCAGCATTTTCTGGATGGTAATGGCACTTTAGACCCGTTTTAGTCTGGGTACAAGGCATTTCACAGCACTGACTCTGCATTTCTGAAGTTTTTTAATGATCTCTTTTTAATGACTGATTCGGGTAGTTCTGCCATTTTAGTGCTTTTAGACCTGATGGCTGCCTTTGACACGGTCGACCACAAAATTCTTTTACACCACCTGAGGGACTGTGTGGGTGTCAGGGGGACCCCCTTGGAGTGGTTCAGGTCCTACTTGTCAGAGAGGTCTTTCTCTGTCAGGCTGGGGGACTCCACTTCATCCTCTACCCCACTTCATTGTGGGGTCCCCCAGGGATCTATCCTGGGACCTTTCCTTTTTGCAATATATCTCCTCCCACTTGGAGAGATTTGTCAGAGACATGGCATGTCCTATCATCTTTATGCCGACGACTGCCAGATTTACATGCCAATCTCTAAGAACAGCCACTGCCCCCTGACACCCCTATTTATCTGTTTGATTTTATTGTTTTATCTATAGCATCGTTTTAGATTTATGCACTTATTTGATTATTTATTGCTTATTGTTACATGGAAATGTTTGTTTTATTGTTTTATTGTTATTATGATTGTATGTAAAGCACTTTGGAGACGTTTTTGTTGTTTAAATGTGCTATACAAATAAAAGTGGATTGGATTGGATTGGATTGGACTGTAATACATACAGAGACAGAGTAATCTGTTTACACATAAGTATTCCTGAATGATCCTATGATCACTGTTATGACTGTTTAAGTGCTTTGTGGTTTTAAGGGGAATCACTCAGATCTAAATGCAGTTTCAGTAGAAATTGTAGCCTTCAAAAACAAAACACTCTTTGATAAAAAAGTAATTAATTTAAATGGATTTGAAATGATTGGATATCAATCAATACAGCACTGTCTACTGGTAGCTGAAATCCAGAAATGCTGGCTTTAGGAGACCCTTAGTTGTCACAACACACAGAGAGCGACAGAGGAAATAGACATAAGGGAACAAATACAGAAAAAAAGCTAGTTGATAAATTAATATCATGCAGGAAACAATATTGAAACAGCACTGACGTTACTGTAAAGACAGCCTGGAGCCCTCCCACAAGACGCCCAAGAAGCCAATAAATAGGGAGCAGAATGTGACTGTGTAGCCAGTGATTTGTTTTGCAGCCTTTCCAAGAAATGAAGGAAGTATTTAGAGTATAATAAATGCAGTGCAAAGTAATTTGTTGAGTCATGCACTAAACGTTTTAGTCAGTGTTTCAGAATTTACGGGCATTTTTTCACTGTTTCACAGATTGTACACCTCCGCCTTCACTGATGTTTTTTTCTGATCATGCAGAGTCACTGATATTTACAACAGAACCTCAACACTACATAAAATGCATGCTGATCACATGTATCCACAATCAATCCCAAATCATTACAGCAATTACAAATAAGTAATAAATAAATGCAATTTATATCAAAATAACACCTAGTTTGATAGTGTTCTATGTAAGCAGTCACTCATTCCGCACTAACACCAGGTGGCCTTTCTGCAAGGTCTGACTTGCTCATCAGGAACTCAAAACTCAAAACTAAAAAAAAAACAGAGTATAATAACAGAGGACACCTTAAGATCCCAGCAGTGAAGTTACTAATAGGCCATCCATCGAATGGTGACTTGGCCCATGATTCACCGGGTAATATAATGTAATATGTTTGGCTGGATGCTTTAATGGGATTTGAAAAAATCTTAGCTTTTTTGGTCTGTGTTGATCTTTCGATGTTCGTTCCATCTGAGAAATCTTGCAAGGTATTTTTTAGTACAAATGTAAAACTATGAATGAGATATATTTTCATTAGATTTTCAGCAGGTTCAGAACATCCTACATGAACTAGGCTTTAATGGCCAATTCTATAATAAGAGTGAGGAGGTAAACCTTATTTGAACAGATATTCAGGTGCACATCATTTGCACATGCTGGTTCCACAGTGGCATGCAGAAGGCGTCTTTGTTGGAAATCAAGCATTCCCTCTGACCTGTCTGTCTCCATTGTGCAGTGCTGAAGCTGAGTTGGGAGCAGGAGATGTCCTCACCTCCTGATGAGTGCTCTCTGTACTACTACACTCCTCCTTCAGGTTCTCCTCATCACTTTCTCTCTGTCTCTGCAGCAGGCGGAGTGTGGCTGAGGACGGCGTCCCTCCAAGGACGTTCTCCATCGATGGTCTTCGTCCCAGTCCATCGGTCAGCCCCCCAGGGAAACCTGTTCTTCCTGAGCCTTGGGGCTCCAGGCCCGTGCTTTCTCCTTTATTGTATTCAGCACAGAGGTTCAGGATGGTCTCAAGGCGCTGTCTCTCCTGCAAAAAGATATGGATACAATCAAACAGGGACATAAGATCGGGATGTGACTGACCTCTCTCATTCTACCCTTTTTTCTTGACTTTTTACATGAAGTAACAGAATTTGGGTAAAAAAAAAATCATTAGATGCTTGCTAATACTATAACCTTAAATATGAGCCTATGTTTAAACATAATATATAATGGATGTGGGGAGACTCAAAGCCTGCGAAGTTAAGCCATCTGAGATAGTAAGGATCTGGCTGGCTAGCTGTATCCAAATTTTAATTTGGGGCCAATATATGAGCTTAATATTTCACACTCTGTTATATCGATGTTAGTCTATATCAGATTAATACAGCTGTGGCAGGTAATATATCCCTACTATCTCATTTCCTGTCTGTGTGCTGGTTGGTGAGGCTGATGGCAATCTTAAGATGGCCAGCTCAGACATGGAAGCAGAGAGCAGGTCAGATGCTGAGCACACAGCCTGAAAAAGCACATCCATCATCTCCCAAATACCCTTTTGGACAGAGCAGAATTCAACTGAACCAGCACAACTGATGACAAATAAGACTAAGATTCTTTGAACCAATATCTATGTAAATACTAACAGATTTTTTTGCAGTGAGGCTACTTTGTGAAACAGATACTACATTGTGGCATTGTTGGTCAGCAAACTACACTCTTTCAGTTATAAGATAAACAGTGATTAGTGCTGCAATGGTGTGACATTTTCACTGTCTGATAATCATCTTAGAAAATATTTGACAATACACAGTAGTGATTTGGGGATGGACACTTTCAAGAAGATAAAGAAGAAGGGGGAGGAGAAGGAAGACAAACAAAAAAATGAACAGCGGATCCACAGGCAGAA
Organism: Acanthurus leucopareius; assembly: GCA_029814765.1. Classification (NCBI taxonomy): domain Eukaryota; kingdom Metazoa; phylum Chordata; class Actinopteri; order Acanthuriformes; family Acanthuridae; genus Acanthurus; species Acanthurus leucopareius. Next base: position 24,411 of record JAQMCX010000047.1, read on the forward strand.
CCGTGTGAAATAAATTACCATTAATTCTCTAAGTTTATTTCTAATTGACACAGCACAATAGCATTAGAAATTCATTTTGCATCACATAAGTGATGCTAAAACTCTCAACCTTTGCCACTGATGGCATGTCATATTCACACTGAACTCCTTGCAAAACTGAGAAAATAAGCAGTGGCTTCTAACACAGTTATGACAAATACATGGAGGTACGTCAGCAGAACTGCCCGGATTATTATAAAATGATTTGTAAAATCACATGTTTCTAATCAAGTGTTCCCTGCTCTGCGTGTTTGAGATGTTTTCTTTCTCTAAAACAACTGATTCAAATGAATGGGTTGCTATCAGGCTTCTACAGAGCTTGATGACAAAGCAACGGTGTTAGAAAGGAGGAACCATCTAAAACACAGAGGGCAGGGGGTCCTCAGCACCAAGCTCGAGTAGATAACTCACAGCCTAAGACACCAGGGGCAAGTCACGATCATGCTGAGCAACCTGCCAGTTGTAAAACCATAGACGGTTTCACAGCACGATCCTGGCATCATCATGCTTGCATGTAAAGGCAAACTAGTGTCTAAAATTCAGCAGGAGTACTTGGTCTCTAATTAAATTGGCTTCGCAGGATATGTTTGCCACCCAGTCTCAGTTTCAGCAAGACATGGCTTTTATGTTGACTTATGTCACCCCTGAAATGACACCCCACCATACGCTATCCTCTCCCCGAGGTGCTGCATGGGAGTCAGCCTCAGTGACTGGCTGTCCAGCTGTCGCTATGAGGCATGAGCCCCCCTATGAGGACCATAGCAGACCAGACCAACAGGATGACCTTTGAACTCAAAATGTCAGCTGCTGTCTGCTGTAACCTCTCTGCTGCAGACACAGCGTCTATGAGCCCTGCAGAGACACACAGCACTGTAAGCCATGAAGGCACATCCTGGTGTTTAGCTTAGACATTTAGTGACGAGGAATCCAAAATCAAATTTCATAAATTACTGGCTTCTGTACATGCTTAGACTATATGTATATATGGAGCAACAGAGATATTAAATTGATAATAGGAATTCACACAGTATGCCTTGTAGAATCCATTATGAGCATGAGAGCTCATTTTTGCCTTTGAAAATAGGGGTCTGACAAAAAACAGGACAAAGCAACATGAATTACTGCCTTGAGGTTGTATGCAACCATCAACCAGTCAAGTTGCAATTTACAACCCCAAGATTAGCGTCATCAATTCAATATCCGACCAGATGTGAAATATACTCGCAATCTGTTCTTCTGTTCCTGAGTTATGGCATTGGATAATGACCAGGAAAGTGTTATTTTTTACATAAGCTAATGTCTAATGCTAGCTTAAGTTAGGAAACTTTTGGACATTAGCTTTAGTAAAGCTAATGTGGCTTAAGTGTTTTATTGTCTTTGAGTTTATCAAAGTGTGCTCGTCCTTCTTTCAAAAGACACACATATTAATTTTAAGGTTTAAATGAATAGTGTGGTGAATCACAACTGAAAGTGTTTCCTTTGCAGACTCGAATCCAATTTGAACTGGTTTACCATCATGCTACGATAAACTCTACATTTATAATGGTTTTTATGATGGTTAAATTTAAAAAAAACTAAATGTTCGTGATACTGGCATCTGACGCTAAAAAATATCAATTCTCAGAAAAACATTTTGCTCAAACTATTACTCATCAGAAACCCTCCGCAACAAAAAAAGACTCTTTTGCTTGTTATCAAAGGACAAGGTGCTGCTGCTAAAAAGGCATTGTGTTACTTTAAGCTCTGACGGTCTGGTTTAGGCCCTGTTTCTTGTTGAGTAGGATTCCACCTCAGACTGCAGCAAGCACAGCTTTACCACTGGGGGAGCAACTGCATGATTAAGAGCTACAGCCCCACCATTATTTCAGCCTGTAATCTGGCATCAGTTAGCTTTTAACTGAGTTGGTGGGAGTAAAAGACCCCTTTGGGCTGAACAGTGATGTATATTCAAAAGAGTCTAACTTCAAACATTTACTGGCAAGTCTACAACTACTCAGGAATCCTCCCACTTAACATCTGCTTGAACATACACACAGATTAGACCACTCAGCGATCTGAGGACTGTCCCATTTTATGTCAAGAAATCTGATTGAAGGTTGGCAGTATCAATATCTCATCTGACTGCCAGACAGCCCTGAAGCCAGCAAACTTGTGCACTGCACAGGGAGCAGGATCACAGACAGATATCACACCATTAAATGTGTTTGGCCTCAACATAAATCAACTTGACACAGCATCAAAATTTGACGCCTGAAATATGCAAACTGTGCTTAAGTTATGCTCCAAATCAACTGCATGTTTTCTGATGTGGTCTCTTTTAGATGCAAGAGGAATTTTAATGTTTCGAGGTTGTTGCTGCTTCAGGCACTACAAATCCCTCAGTTTGTAAGTCTGTAGGTCTCTAAGCAGGTCCCTTCAGGCTATGAGAGCTGGCTGGGAAGGAACAGGGTGGTACACAACAAATCAGTGTGTTATTTTCAAACCTTTTTACTGGATGCCAAGCTCTAACGTCCCAGTTGGGAATACTGACATTTTGGCTTGAACAACATCATTCCACAGTAATTCTTTAAGGTTATGCATATATAGGCCTTTCTAGTTTTCCTTGTAAATAATTAAAATATATTTGCAAAAATACAAAAAGAAGCTTTCTCTTTTCTCATTAAATTAACATAATAAGCTAATAACAAGGTAATAGTGACATTATCCTGAAAACTATTGTCAAAATTTCTTGACGTCACTACTAGAATAAATAAAGAAAATCTGGGTCTACTCACTCTCATGTTGGACACTGTGAGAAGTAACAGCTCAAACTTTGAAATGAGCCACACACTGAGGCCAAGACAGCTTGGCAAAAAGACAGATGAACAAATACTGGCCTTAAAAAGCCATTGCCACCCCCTCTGTGACACTACCATAACAACAACCCCCGTCCCCTGACAGGATCAGAAGATCCACAGCAACAGTCAATTATCTGCTGTTTAGAGAAGCTACTAATATCTAAAACAAAGTTTTTTTATTAATTCAAATATGAGTTGTATCTATGGTTAGAAAATAGCAGATGTGCAAACTGCTATCTCCACTTACAGCATACTATAAAAGTATAACCATGGACTTCAAAAGCCTATCTACAAGTACCACAAGGAAAGATTAGATTTCTAGAAAAAGTTTTTTGACAATGCCTAACATTAGCTATTAAGAGACACAAAATCCTATCATTTAATTGATGTAACATTGAGGTCACGTACTAATAACTGTGCAGTGTTATCTGAGGACAGAGAAGAGAGACACACCAAAATCATAATAATCAAAATGACATTCTACTCAGAAAAAAACAAAGATCCTTGGCTAAATACAGAACAACTACTAGAGAGTCATCTAATAAACCCTTTAATATACCTTAGTTGTTACTTAAAAATAATCTAGCTTGCTGACTACATAGCTAACTAGACAATGGGCCATTTTTAGTGATTTAGTTTATAGTTTATCATGTCAGCACATTACAGTCACATATTCAACGTTATTAGATACAATATTTCCTCCGTGACTGTTAATATCAAGATAGGCTAAACAAGAGAGCAAGCGAACGAAACCGATCAAAAGACAAATTACCGTATATCAAAGAAATAAACCATTTTATTACTATATCTGTTGAGATATTATTTATATGTATGTAATTTTTCTATGTCCATTGCCACCTCGTTTCCCTAAGCCAGAAGTGACCAGATCTTGTTTAAGGGCAAAATTGGAGAGGATACACATTGCTGCTAATGACTGTGACACCTCGCTAGCAGCTGCGGTCACTCAAAGCAGTTGGGCCCATAGTTATGCAAAACTTAATCAAATAAAAAACTCATTCTTTGAGCAGTTGTCATGAACAGGAAAATTAAGTATCAAGACCAAATCGGTGTTTTGTACCAGGCTGTAAACATGCTTATTTCTTCTGTAAAGGGGGGTGTTATAATTCAGAGGTTTGACTCACTTTTGTTATCCCCAAGGAGTCATTCAAAGAACTGCAGTTTTTGACACTATCAGTCCCAAAGGTCTGCTCCTAATATACATTGGATATGTGTACAGGAAGCTGATCTGTATCTGTTAACAGTTGAAACAGCCTCTGTGACCCTTGCTGTGTCACTTGGGCATAAAGAGAAAAGCCAGATCACAAGTCTGAAACCAGACAAAATGATACATATACACACATCAAGCTCAGTTCAGCCATGTTTACTAAACACATTCTCCACAGCAGTGTTGGCCTTCACTGAATTCATTTTTCTTATTCATCTGTGAACACAGACATACAGTCCCTGACAAAAATCTTGTCGCTTATCCAAGTTGTAGGAACAACAAATAATAACTTGACTTGTAGTTGCTCAATTGGAATCAGAAATGACTTATATGAAAGGCAAAGCCCTCTAGATTATGC
>JAQMCX010000047.1:85592-107192 GCA_029814765.1 Acanthurus leucopareius
CTCCACCAGCCAGTCAGACAGGCCTAGCCTAGTCTGATGAGCATGAACTGATGAAGCCCCTTGGATAAGAGGCGAAATGTCTTCACAGACATATTACTGAGTCCAACTGCCTTCAAGTTATTTGCCTAGAATAACCTTGACCTGGACGAATGAGAACATTCACAGTTATTTGGAACGATACATATAAACAAAGGACACACGCTGCCACTGCAGCAGTATTTTCTCTCTCTAGCCTGCAAACTATCGGACAAACACTTGCACAACAAACTAGCTTCATTCTGTATTTGTACTGTTTGTGTGTATTTTTTTATTACCCTCATTATTTGCATCTGTATTTAGGCTTATGATCATCCCGATTGTTAATTTACTCAAATTTAAAAACTCTAAGCAATGTTGCTTTTGAACACTGGAAATTATTTCATGGACAGTGCTTTAGAAAATAAGATCAGTGATGATTTATCACTTCTATGAAACTCTTTTGACTTGTCTGATCAGTCTGATTAGCTTCAGCTTCAAATCAATAACTGACATCCTATAAGGGAGTGTGCTGGCTGATAAAACATGAAGGCTGCTATCATACAGCCTTAGTCATTGCTCCAAAGGAGCGATCAAGGGGCAAAGTAATACCAAATAAGAGAATATGTGTACATAGAAAATAAAGTCCTTCTTCCTCAACGAAAAACCCCAGAAGGCAATCTATAAATATGCAAATATTTTTTGCTTAAACGTTTAATTACTGGAAACAAGAAGTTTCTAACTAAAAAACCCTTTCTCGGTGTATCTGCACTGTGATTCCAAGCAAAGAGTGACCAACTGGCCCACTTAGAGTCATATACTGTGCCTATCATGTAGCATTTGCCTCTTATCTGCTCCTTCAGCAGTAAAGAATAAACTTGTGACATCACATTTAACAGTTATAACACCTCCAAACAAAATGGAGGGATTCTCATCTCTGACTTGGGGAAGATATTAGGAGACTGGAAGAGTATACAATTTTCATTACATTGTGGCAGTTTGTAATGAGTCATCTCGTTAGTTAAAGAGAATCTTTCTAACAAGCAACCCACCACACCCTTCTACAATAGTTGTGTTGTCACAAATCATATGTTCAACTTTAAAATGGAGATCTAAATTGAAAACAAATTCTGCACAATACACACTGAAGTGCAAACATTCAAGTAAACAAGCAAAACACTTTTTTGAGCAAGGGGGGGCATTTAAATCATTTGTGCTTTTTTTCAAGTTTTGATTTTAATTTGTTGCATATTTGACATAATTAAAATATCAAATATAAAAAATTACAACATATACAGCAAGGAAAGAGCATATACATGAATAACAAAACATTATGGCTCTGCAAATTTTTTGTAGGCTAAAAAACAGTTTGGATTTTTACAATTAAATTCCTATAAATTATAATATTGATCACAAAATATAATTCTAAAGCAATACTAGAATGTTCAGACATAACTCTTAGTAGACATGGAAATTAACTGTATGTACAATGTGTCAGCGGTTTGGTCATTGAGGCCAGGTCATATTATTATCACACTAATTCAGGGAGGAGTTTGTGTTGGTAGTCTAATTATATTCTATAAAGATGTTCATAAACTGAAGAGATATTTATTCCTATAAATTAAGATTTGATAATATTACATTTCAAACTTAATTTCTAATTTTTGTTAATTGTAAACTCTATACCAGTGAATTTTTAAAACACAGCAGGTTTTGTTTATTGGCGCTGCTGGGTAGTCAAAAAATATTTTAACTCTTTTTTTCAGCAATACCTTTTATTAAGTTCTTTGATGCAGTTGAAAACTGGTATTAGCATTTGCACTAATACTTTTTAAAATCTACAAAAAATTTGACACAGCAAGTCAAATACTGAACTAGTTTCTACACCATAAATACCAGTTGCATAACACAACACAACACAACGTAAACAGATAATTTTGACAGTGTAGTAACAGCAATGACAAACACACATTATGGTAAATATACTTTTGGTTGGCTCACTCTTTAACTTATGCATTCTATTGCATAGTTAAATATAGGGACAGTTTTACTTCTTTGACAGTTTTAGTACATTTGGCATTTAAAAGGAAAGTACATGTTACTGGTGTCCTTATCATGATAAGGCATTATCTTGATCAAATTTAATTTAAATTCAAGCCCAGTTCTATTACAGTGCATCAATGCAATTAAGTTATTCACGTTGCAAACAAGCTGAATATTTTTTGTTTGTTTGTTTTTTACTCTGACCTAGAGGCTTTTTATTGACATAGGTTAATGTTGTTGTTTTTTTTTTATTTTATTCAAATGAGCAATTAATAAGTTTAGCCAAATAAAATCCTGGCAAAAAAAAAAAAAATAGGCATAATAATAAGCTCTGCATAACATGTACATTAGGTAACAGCTAGTCTAAATCAGTCTAAAGGAAACTCAGAGATAAGGATAAACTCTTCTTCTTGTGTGCTTTTGTTTGTATTATACATAGGATGAAAAATTCGGGATTTCCAAGAAATGTCCGTTTAACATATGTAGTTAACGGCCTAATGACTGATTTTCAGCCCGAGAACCAGTCCCATATTCGCCGTGCGGTGTATTCTGGGTACACACAGTAGTTTCAAGATGGCAGCGAGCAGGAGGCTGGCAAAGGTAAATCTCCCTATTCCGTGAATTTCATACAGTTTGTAGTGTATGTGGTTTGTAAGACGCACTTACGGTCAGTGAAATCATTAGTTGTTTACATAATGCAAAAAATATAATGTTGTTCTGCGAAGTCACAGTTATCGCCCGTTTTTAGCTGTAAACTTAATAAAAGCGAGAGGTCACTGCTGGCCACCTAGCCGACCAAACATTACCGTTAGGTAGCAAAGCACCAGCCAAATAACCGAGAAACAGATACCCGAAGGTGACCAATGGGCTTATTATTTACCTGCTAAAGTTGGCTCTCGCGAATGTATGGTTTAAGGGAGCGAGTGGAGATGTGACCAAAATTAAACCGTGAGCAAATTTTATCGGCACAAGGCGTTTGCTAATCAGCTAGCAAACTTGCTAACGTCAAACCATAGCTGCGTTTCTTTAGCAAGATAGAGAGCAGAGAAGCCTGTCACTGCGATGTATTATTCGGGGCGGTGCTCGATGTGGCAATGTAGAGGCAAGCGCGTTCTAAAACAGAACTTATCAGTTGTTTTAGTTGTCGTTTGTTTTGTTTAGTTCTTCTATTTTTTGGGGGGTGGGGGGCGTTCATATTATCGGAGGATGAGGTCAAACTAACTAAGTAACAAACGTAAACAAAAGCACATGTTGAATGCAAAGAATATTCACAATCAAATAAGGTTACCTAACATTACTTTGCTAGAAACAGAAAATGAAACCATGTGAGACTGTCATGATACACACTATATAACACAACCTTTTTTTAGATTTATGTTGAATCAGTGCAACAGGATGATTTTCTCTAACTACAGAAAGCACAGATGTTAGTTTTTTTAGTCTGACCCACACCACCCCTGTTCCATAAATAAATATATACACTTTCAATGAGGTAAATTCAAATGTGCCGTTTAAAATGGTAAATCTAGTCTAGCTGTTTAGTTATCTAAATTATTTGAACTTTTTTTTTTTTTTTTAACTCTCTGTGTTGTGTGTTCTCACTCCTTGACTCTGAATGTTCAATTTATGTATTACCGCACATAGCCCTATTGGTGTCAGTTATCCCCTTACATGAGGCTACAAGTTTATGGTTACTATTGTGGGTAATCCTACTTGTAACTGTTTGCAAGTTTCCCTAATACTTGATACAATTTTGCTAACAGGTATATTCCAAATACTGGTTTAATATATACTTCTAGGGTGCAATTATCTTGTTTTAGTACATGTGAATCTACTGCAAGGCATGTTTTTGACCAAGTCTTGTGAAATTTAAAACAGAAGAAGTAGATAAACAAATCATGTTTTGTGGTTATTAATTGCAGTTTGTGGTAGTAAGATTCTTTTAGCTGCATAAAAAATGTGCTGGCGGACCACAGAGACATTGAACATAGAATACACAAAATACATCAGTTGAAAGATAGATCCTACACATGTGGTGGGATGCATCATCAGTGATATTTTCTGAATTCAGTGAGTGTTTCGGGTTTCACATCATCATACGCCCTCAGCCAGGCAAATTCTATCACTCTATCATTGCAGGCTGTCTTCAGGGCTTTGACAAGGGGATGATGTCTGGTTGTAGTGATGTTGCTACGATGTTTGCTGTTCAGGGCTCCAGACTATCTTTGTTTTTATCACCATCCTGGAACCTTCAGGAAAAATAAAACCATCTCAAAGTGAATGTGAACTGTCTTAAAGTAAAAATAGTTTCTTTACTTTTTTATCATTTTCTATAGCTGTTGTTTTTTTTTTCTAGTGGCATTACAAAAACAACCCTGGGATGAGGAAATACATGATATTTACTTTGCTCCATTCAAAGAAAAGTTGCGTTGGGCTCTAGGAAATAAGTGGATGTGCCTTAACGGGGTAAATGCAGAAATTACATGCAGCCCATTTCATAGCTGTAATGAAACGTTACAAAGTCATCTACACATTGTTGTCTGTATTGGTTATTTAGCCAAAAATCATGGGAAAATATGGGACTGTTTGTGTTGAAATAAAGAAATTAATTACCTTTCAAGCTGCAGTAATACTACACCATTAAAATACCATGTTATGCGGAACAGATAAGTCCACACATATACACATATTTTTAAAACCAACTTTTTTCTCTCCATTTGCAAAAAAATCCTGTTCACACCAGACATTTTAAAAAATATATTTTTCTGTCCCCAGGACAATGAGGAAACAGTTGAAAATGCCCACATGAGCAAACCAAGCCAGTAGGTGGTGACAATGTGTTATCAGTCTATCACATGAAACACCACAGAATAGCGCTGTGCACATGCGTATCCAAGCAACAGTATGTAACTTTTTGACCTTAAAATAATAGTTTCAAAATCATTTTAATGTTAGAGTGCCATGAAAAAGGTTAACTGGGCTCTCTGCCTCAGCCCCTTGGCCCTCCTGTAGCTTGTTACTGTGCTATGTAACTTTGAGCCGGGGGCCGCAGTTTTAAAACTAAAACTTAGTGATGCATTACACTATGAATGTATGTATGTATGTAAAAAAAATACCCTCTGGTTTTCACTCTGATGTCCTACGACTGCTCTGTCTCAATTCTGTGATTCACAAAGGTTCCTAAAAGCATCAAGGCTTCCAGCTGTGCACTGTAGCAGCAGAAACCTTATGCAGCAGTGTTGCCTTTTTCTTGCCGGCCTTGCCGGCAGGAGTTTTCTCAGACTGGCATGTAGTTGTTTGCTATGCTAAAGAGAGGGCTATGGGCAGACGCAAAACTGGACTTGCTGTTGTTGAACAGCAGCTGCTTGCTTAGCTATGTGTTGTGATGTGTTGTGTTGTGACTTTTGCTGGATGTTTGGCAGTGTCAAAAACAATGTCTTTTCACTAGTTTTTGAAGCCAAATCAGCCTGTTTTGACAGAGGTTTAGCTGGTAACATGTTATATCAGGGTGTCTCTCTAGTTCTGGTTGTGTTTGCTTGGTGTGCTGAGCTGCATTTCCGCCGAAATACTAGTGCTGTTTTGAGTTATGTGCAGGGCTTGATCAAGCTTTGACACACGATAAAAAAGTAAATGTAATTTAGCAGGGGTGCAAAATAGCATAGAAACAAATTCCTTCATAGTGCTACTTTAAGGGTCAAGTTGAAATAATGATGTCATTTCCCAGAACCCCAGCTTTGGCTGTCCCCATGATTAAAGACAAAATAATTTTAAAAATTCTCCACCTCGGAAGGTGTTTTCCAAAACATCTATTTTCAGTGCTGTATAACTCAGTTTGTGGGGGGACGGAAGGTCAAAATACAGAGAAAAAACTACCTGTTGTCCTTTAGCTGTAAGCTTTGATATTAGTGACTCTGTTAGTAGTAAACATAGCTTAACTTAGAACTAGCTTACAGTAGCTCAATAAGCTGTTAGTGCCATTTAGCCATTGAGGGAAGGTAAGGTTTGTTAAACACCACAGGATTGTGTTCGCCACTGGCTACAAACATCTTGTGTTACAGCTTGAAGCTAACTGGCTCTTCTGCAGCCTCCCATACAGAGATAAGCTACCCTAATCGATAATGAATTTAACGTTACAGTATTCTGTCTGGATTTGGATGCGATCTAAAGTCAGCATTCTTATGTTGCAAAAAATACAATATATAAATGACATTTACTCATTTTACATGCATCTTACCTTTGACTTGGACTTCTCACTGGAACTTGAAAGTGAAAGTGAAGCAGCAGTGCCCTCTGACTTAAAGCTCAGCAACATGCTGGGGCCCTGCCAGCAACTTGTGTGTGAATGGGGGAAGTTATGAACCAGTGTGGCTGGAAGCTAACGGTAGCTTTTAATTTTGGTGATTACTAACCAAAACCATGTCCATTTTGGAAACAAGTCTTTTTGAGAAATAACCCAGAGACAACATTTGGAAGGGGCAGGTCATTTCCAAAAAGAAGTTTAAAGGTAATTTGACGAACGTCCTGTCTGTCGTATTCATTACTCTAACCAAAGCAAGTCAGAAAAAGAACAAAAACATCTTTGCCATCAAGGAAGCCTTCAGTGCCATTCTTTGTTCTTCCTTTACTAAGTAAATGTTGTCCAGTTTTGATAGAGCTTCTGCTATTGCAGCATCTATGCAAACTGGCAGGCTCACAGTTGCCCCCAAAGGATGCTGATTGCTGCAGTCATATTTTACATTTTTCTAGATGCTGTGTTGTTTTTTTCCTGACTTTTGTGTTTTCAGTTTTATTAGAAAGTGTCTAATCATGTGGAGGATGGATAAAGTTGAAATAATTAAATAATAAAATATAAAATGTAATGATTATTACAACATTTTGTGTTACTCAATATTGCACCATTTAGAAAAACAGATCTTCTACAGGACAACCTTCAGATACGGCTTGAATGGATGGATTAAGTAGGTCTGACAAAGAACTTTTTTTTTCTTCTTTTTAACAGAAAATCTAAACCTGCCTCTTAAGCCACAGATTTTTAATGAACTTGCACATCTGCCAATGTGTTTTCACATTTGAGAGTTTGTGGAAGTGATGAGTTCTTGCTAGCACTCACTCTCTCTCTCTCCCTACACACTCTAGGGACATGTCTTCCACACGCCTTTGTGTGTGCCTAAGTTACCAAAACATTGCAGCTTTGATTGATTTTGATGTTATTCGGCAATGGTGCTGTAAAAAAACAATATGGTACTTTACTTGCATTCGATACTAATATTTAACAAAAATGTTAAGTATACGTTTGTGTAATCTAAGGTTTTGAAAATGAAACTAATAAAACAGGATGGAAGGCCTTGCAGTAACCCACTAACAATATGTAACTGTTGTATTTACTAACTTAATGTAACTGCCACCAAAAAATTTGTAGTAATCAGATCTAAAAGAGTTATTACTTACATGCCTGATACGTATAAAAACCTGACTGACAATCATCAATAATTGTGTTGAGTTGTGTCCTTTCAGTCATCAATAAGCTATGCTTCATTTTGTCCTTGTCTTTTTAAGACTGGCGCTATTTGCCCATGCTGATGACACCGTACACAGGGATAGTGATATTTATTATGAACAAAGGCAAGTTTTATTTGATGCTATACCAATTGTGCAAATACCAAATGAAATAAATTTGATGGTTAATTGTCTATCGACTACTGTACAAATAAATTAAATGAAGCAAAACCTTGAACATCCAGTACTGTTAGATTAACAATCAAAAAATATCAGTTGGTTAATAACATAAAAAGCAGTATAGGATAAATTATAAGTATCACAGTGTATCCCTAGCACTGTCCTCTTTACATTTAACTGTTTTTTCATTATGCACCTGATATTGTTAATTGTATATGCTTAAACTGTCCTGCTTAGGCAGCGGCAGCTGAAGCAAGGGATTTTTTAATAAAAGGTCACATTAATCCTCTAATTGATTAGTGAGTGATTTGGCACATTTATTATGAGTTGGTTTTTTTTTCTTGCTGTCACCTGCGAAACTTCCACAGCCTGAACTAGAACCTGAAATATTGCCTATTTGCAGCAGAAAATACAAATTTATCAGCATTGTGGCCAAAATTTAGAGCAATGAGGCCTCTAAAATTTCACTTACTTTGAGTATGTAATGAGAAATGTCATCATTTTATCATATCTTGAAAAGACTTAGGCTACTCCATAGCTGGCTGAAGCATGTCTAAAGAAGCGGCTGAAGCATGTCTAAAGAAGCAGCTGAAGGACTAAGAATAGTCAAGAAGGTTAAAATACTTACTTATGAATGAGATGCAGTAGTTGAATTAAACTCTTGACTTAAGTGAAAGATCTGGAACATTTGAACTTTTGAGTTAGGTTTCTGGCCTGCAGTTTTAATGAGTTGAGTCAAGCTGAATGAATAAATTAATTAATTAATATTGGCTGGGAGTAAAATTACGTAGCATGATGTACTTCACTGCGTTGCTTGTTTTAACTTCCATGAAGAGGGTTTATATATACATGGAAAAGTGAAATACAGTATAATTAGTATGAAGTGACGTAAAGTTGAATAAATCATAGTGTAGTAAAGATGTTGAACATGTTAAGATTTCAGTGGAGGTTAAGTCTTAAAGACTTGAAAATATCTTGAAAAACTGTGGAGATGTCTGAGTCTGTCTGTGTCAAACTGCATCGACAAGTTCATCTGAATGAGCTGTGTGTAAATGCTTGCTGTGATTAAGTGCTGTTTTGATTTATTGCTCAGAGTTCATTTAACAGTGGTTTTAGCTGAGGCACCTGCCTCCTTTTATTTTAAATGGGAGTAAATAAGTGAGTGCTGACTGTCAGTGTGAAACTTGGTCGGTGCCCCTCTCACTTGGAAGCTCTGATGTTTTCCACAGTAACATAAGAGCAGTCAGCACAAATTTTACCATGTTTTGATGCATAAAAATGTATGTGTGTATATGTATGTTGTGTGAAAAGGGTGTGAGATAGTTTGAGCTAAAGACAGGAATTTTAGATATTTTTCATGTTCCCATACACTCTAGCCATGATTTCACCCACACTAGCTGTGAGTAAATGTAAAAGCCTGAAAAGGGCTGATAGTTTCTTGAAATTTAAACTGAGATTATGAAAAAACTTTGAATGATATGAAAGGCTTGACTTAACATAATAGAGTCCTTGGCCTTGTAAACATTTAATGTTTGAATTGAGTTTGTATGTGAATGTATAAGTGAATGGGAAGAGGTTGAAGATGAATGGGTTGGAAGGGTTTTCTGATTGACTTCCATTTTAAGAAAGCTTGTAAGAAGGTTGAATATTTTGAAAAGTTTGAATGTTATTGTAAATGTTGAAACATAGCCAAAAAAAGACAAGATGCTGAATAGTTGAAAATTTGAATGGTGTTTGTAGGTGAATGAATGGCTGCACGTTGAGGAGTTGAATATGTCTGAGAATGTGTGAATTTTAAAGATTCCGCCCTTAGGGTTTGAATGGGAAAAAAAATCCTGGAAAAACTGGAATATCTCAGAAATTTTGAATGTTACCAAAACTTTGAATGATAGCATTAATTTCCTGTTTTTCTTATCTTTTGATGTTTGAAGGGTTTGAATATGTCGAATGGTGTGGAAGGAGTTAAGGGCCAAAAAAGGGAGGAAAACTGCTGCACAAGAACATAGGGTGCATATGGCAATTTTTAATCAAACAATAACTGAAAGCAATTGATTTAAGTCAAGCAGTCTTAAGCAGAGACTTGGTGCTGGTGAAGACAAAACAGGAATTAAGCAGGAGTTCCCTTTGGTCTCCAGGGAAAATACACTGCCAAACTCTCTTTAAAAACCTTGAAATATTTCTAATGTGTCCCCAAATACATATACTCTAGAAGCACATTCTTGTCAATTCAGTAACAATATAATCCGTAAAGAAATTGTATTTCCGTACAAACTTTACATATTTGTACTTATTTGAAAAACTTTACCCTCAAGTCCCAACCAATCCAACTATTTTAGTTGCAGACGACCTAGGGAAAGAAAGAGTAACAATTTCAGAAATTAAGATATCTCACTAAAAAGTCATGGTAGTTGACATTTCAGCTGCACGGCAAATGAAACAGACTTATAATTTTTTCATCAGGTTTTTTATATATTTAATGTTTCATATCATAATGCTTACATTGTACAGTGATTACCTCAATGTTGTTATCACATAAATTTTATTGTTAGCTAGCAGATTAACTGTTAGTGATTACTGAGCGAGTGAATTCTTGTGCTACTGTTGATGTCCAGCATGCATACGGTGTCACTGGAAAGCATAAGTTAATTTATTGCTTCTTTGCGAGTAGTTTTTAATAAAAATATCAACAGCTTTTTTTTCGGAACAAATAAAAATAGAGCATCCATGGCACTGGCCATTTGCTTTTGTGTTATTCCCTCTCTGCACAGTGATTAAAGATCCAGCCCACACACGAGAATCAGTTTTTAATAAGATTATTCAATCAGTTAATGAATCAAATATGAGAAAATATGATGTGTTATTCCTCTACATATCATAATTTAAAATCCTGTACCCCCATTGGGCTAGGAAGGACAAATACTAATTTTTCCCTTGCCAGTCACAGGCCTCTCACACTAAATTATTGACAACTGTTAAAGGCTGTCCACACCAAGAACAATAACTATAAAAATAACTAAACCAACGTGCTTTTAAAAATCGTTCTTAACTCAAGCGGATGGCGGAGTTCATACCACAACTATTATGATAACAACACTGATAGAGGATATTGTTGGAGTCACTTGCAGAGCGATATCTAGAACAATAAAAAACACTGACAGCCAACCAAAATCTGTCTCCTTTAGACGTCACATTAACATAACTGATGTCCTCTTTGATGATTGCCAGAATGCTTGCAAACTGATGTTAATTCATATGAGATTACAAACAAAACTTGTCTTCAAAAGACGACAGCTCCCTTAAAAAAAGTGTTTGACTATCCCAATTCTCTTCGTTTTTGAAGAATTTCATGCACCCATACTCTTCTTTGTTTGTTTTTCAATTAACTTACTCACAACCTCAAGCAGTAGGAGGTCATCAAGATCCATTTTCCCGGAGTGTATAACACGTTCTCTGGGAAATTGTACAGAAGGTTATGATTCATCAGTGTGGACACTCACATTGTTGTTGTCAAAGTTTTGGTTTTAGTTATCGTACTTAGTGTGGTTGGCTTTTTGGGCTGTTTTTCCGCATACAATAACAAAATCATGTTATGGCAATGTAAACTCCGAAACTCAGTAGAGTTTAATAATAATTTTTCACCAGGCTTTGTTCAGTTTTTTTGACACATCTTCAAATGACATGTCCAATGTCTCGATACATGGTTAACACAGTAACTTGTTGGCATGCACCCTGCCCAACCAGTAAAAGTCACAAGTGCAGTGAAAATTCTGGGAGACTTCCCTCATAACCTCCCTTTCTTTTCTGCAACCAAAATTTGTTTAGGGCAAGCTGGAGGTAGTACAATCAATAATTGAACCAGATATCTCTGAGGTGATAGAAATGGCCTTTGCCACCTGTACCACCTATCACTTCCTGTTTAGCTACATTTTAAACACAATACATGTGCATTATGATATGCATAACCAAGAAGATATGGCAAGACCTATAGGAATCATAAAGTCTGTTTTTAATAAATATCTCTGGTTATACATTTGGTACTGGTTGTATTTTATACCAGGTTCTCTTTATCTAAGATATGTGAAGTAAAAGTACAATATTTCCCCATCTCTAAAATGGAAAGAATCCAGAAAAATAGAATGGCATCCCTATCATGACTATTTTCACTTCTGTAATATATATTTTCGGCTGGTTCTTTTTTAGGAACTTGAAGAGATTCGCAGGTCTGGAATGAAAAACTTCAGAAACATTCAAGTTGAGGAATCAAACCTATTGTCATGGCAAGGGCTCATTGTTCCTGTAAGTATGCGTTCCTTATTTGACTGCTCTGACATTTTTTGGCCAGCAGTTGTCTTAAAAAAAATCTCTTTTGCTCACTTCCAGGATAACCCTCCCTACGACAAAGGTGCATTCAGGATTGAAATCATTTTTCCCACTGAGTACCCTTTCAAGCCCCCCAAGATCACATTCAAGACAAAAATCTATCACCCCAACATTGATGAGAAGGGCCAGGTGTGCTTGCCTGTGATCAGTGCAGAGAACTGGAAGCCAGCCACCAAAACTGACCAAGGTGGGTGTGTTAGTATTAGCGTTGCATGGGGCCTCTGGAGATGCACTACTGCTATTAAATCACTTTTTGGTTTGACTACACATTATATGTCAATGCTTCTACATAGAGCAGGGCTGAAGATTAAAAAAAAAAGATAAACATGTCGATAATTTTTTTTTTGGCCAATACCAAAACTAGCCATTTTAAACACAATATCTTATATACTGTACCATAATTAAATAAATAAGTACATTTAAAATTAAATTAGGGATTACAAACAGCCTCTACAGAGCATTATTTGTGTCTACCTCCTTCTACTGCATTAAGTTACCTACAAAGATCGGCTACTCAATAAAATGTTACTTCAGCATGCACAGAACACACCATGAAAGATTCGCAGATTACTCTACCATTTAATGAGATTAAAAGTGAAATGAATCTAAGAGGGTATCCAGTGCAGTGGTGAAGAGTATATGTGTCAGTTTGATTTTGCCAGAATACTCAAATAGGGTTTGGAGTGACACCACTTTTATTAATTAGTAGGTGGTTGTCCCTCACAAAAATTGTCAGTACACACAGTTGGACTAACTGTGCTTGTTTTGCAAAACCATGTATATGGTCCGTTAATTTACTTTACCCTCGACTAGCTTACTGCTAGCTTTGCAGGTGCTGCCACTGCTTTCTGCCAGCACATACCACTGTGAAACTAAAGGCCAGGGACTGTTTGGAGGAGATTTATCTGCATCTAACTTGATTTCTTTGGCTGTGTGTGTCTTTCAGTAATTCAGTCCCTCATTGCGCTGGTGAATGATCCCCAGCCAGAACATCCCCTGAGGGCAGACCTAGCAGAAGAATACTCAAAAGACCGTAAAAAATTCTTGAAGAACGCTGAGGAGTTTACAAAGAAACATGGCGAAAAGCGACCAATGGACTAATCACCTGACAAGCTTGTAGCCCTCTCTCTGTCTCTTTCTCCGCCTTTTCTCCTGTCTCACCTGCCTGATCAAATACCGATCTTCCTCTCGCCTCCATGCTTTCCCCCACACGTCACCACATCACTTACTCACTCCCCCCCCACCCCCCACCCAACTCCCCCATCAGTCCTCCATGCAGCCCAGGAGCTGCTCAGCTGATGCCAGCTAGAAGGCTGAAGCAGCCTTAGCCTCCCTCTCCATCCAGGACTCTGTGGATCAGACAGCTTCTTCCCTCTCCTCTTCCTCTTTCTCCTTGGCCATAAATCTCCCGACCACTTTTAACTTTTTACTCTTTTCTTAATGTGAAAAAATAGAAAAAGAAATACTATGGGAACATGATGTTCAGATGAAGAGTTAGATGGTATTCAGAGTAAGGTGTTAATTTTCTCTTGACTTTTCCTCTATATAAACAGCTCTTATGTTAAATAGATTTTTCTTAGACATGGTTTTTCTCAAGTATTATATTTTTGGCAGAGCAGGAGAACTGGTTATTCTTACTTTTTTTTCTTTGGCCCCATCATCAGTAATTTTAAAGTTAAAAAACAAACATGACAGAGAGAAGAAAAGCCGTAGGTATGACCTGGAGTATTGTACTGGCTAAAATGTTTTCCCTACTCACCTTCACTGCTCTTAGACATGCACTATACTCTGTGGGACAACCCCTCTCTCAGCTCCTTCCCCACAGTAATTTTTCCCCACTGAGTAGGAAAAACAATGCCAGGCCATGCAAAAAAAAAAAAAAAAAAAGAATTGTTATTGCTGAAAATACTACAGACCATTTGTGAGTGTTTAAAAACAGGTGGTTTCCAAATACTCCAACCATGTAGTCATCAGCAAGTCCCTTAAGAAAAATTAAAAAGCACTATCTCCACATTTTTTTAGATGTCCTTTTATGGGCTTTCACAAAATAGATGAGTTGCACTCTCAGACCAAGCTGTTAAAACAGTTTCCTGCATGACAAATGGCTTTTGTTATTTTCTTTTCCTTATTAATTATTAATAAGAATTTGATTTGTCCACTTTAAATTGTATGGATTGGCACTTGTTAATCGAAAACTGATAATGTAGGAAGAACTTGGTTAGTTTAAATATTCCAGGCATGTCTTCTCGCTATTGGGCACATCCTTATAACTGCCTATCATACTAGAAAATTGAGCCCTTCACCACACTGAGACATTTGCAAGTGGCAGATCAACTGTCAGCTGCCCAGCTGAAAAGGACCTAACTCTTGGAAAGGAAGGAGAGGAAGGAATGAGAAGCTGCAGAAGGTTACACACAGCTGGGATGAAGCTCCTTGAGATGGTCCTAGAAACAAGCACCTTGAAGGCAGCTGGGAGAGGGCTGGCTGTCCAGGGATGTGTCAGGACATGGAAAGGGACTGTAGTGGCCAAATAAACCATGTAACAACTGTTTGATCTGGTCCCAATATTGTTTCATAATAAAGATGGCTAACCATTTGGCCTCACTGTCTGCCTGGTAGTCAAGTGGATGTTGCATGTTTCGGGAGAATTAGAGAGAAGAGCAGCACTATTCCAAAAGTAATAATACAGTTGTGTGATTAAAAAGTGAACTCAAAGTGAACTTAGTGCTGTAATATTACAAAAAAAACATTACTTCATGTTGTGATAATACAGTTTCTCCACAGGTGGACAAAAATCTCAACTTTTCGCCTAATGATTTCTCTGTAGCTTTTAGCAGCATCTCACAGACTTCAAAAGTGTAGGACACCAACATCATGACATACTGTTGATTGCTCTTGAAAAAACTAGAAAGTACAACTTGATTTACAATTTTAATTTTCAAGGTTAAGAACAAACTTTCCCAGTTAACAGTTGTAATATGACTTGTCCATATTAACACTTCTCATGTTTAATCCCATTCACATCAGATCCACTATGCACTGATTAGCCATAAGATTATGACCACTGAAGGGTGAAGTGAATGACATTGATTATCTCGATACAATGGCACCAGGCAGTGGATGGAATATATTAGGCTGCAAGTGAGAATTCCATTCTTTAAGCTGATGTGCTGAAAGGAAAAAACAAAGGGAAAGTCTGCGGATTTGAGTGACTAAGACCAGGGCCAAATTATGATGGCTTGACAACTAGGTAAGAGGATCTCCAAAACTGCAGCTCTTGTGGGGTGTTCCCAGTCTGCAGTGGACAGCACTTACCAAAAGTGGTCCAAGAAAAGAAAACTGGTCAAGTAGAGACAGTGTCATGGACGGCCAAGGTTCACTGATGCACTTGGAGAGCAGTGGCTGGCCTGTGTTGTGTGATCAAATAGAGGAGTTACTGTAGCTCAAATTGCTGAGAAAGTTTATCCTAATTCTGACAGAAAGGTGTCAGAACACACAGCACATTGCAGTTATTTTGTGTATGGGGCTGTGTAGCTGCAGACCGGTCAGGGTGCCCATGTTGACCCCTGACCACCACCAGAAGCGCCTACAATGGGCATGTAAGCACCAGAACTAAGGTTATGTAGAAACTGTAAAGCAGTGCAATTGCCTTTACAGCCTCTGAAAATTCACAAAGCATCTTTCTGAAAATCTGAAATCCAAATTTACATGTTAAGGTTCACATGCTTCAATTCAGTGCCCATTCATGTCCTCTAAATTTAACATAAGACCCAATTTTATTAGAAAAAGAAACCTTGTGACTATTTTATGTAAAAGCTGTTTTCAAGCAAACAAAAGTCAAGGAGCAGCAAAAGGAAAGATAAAACTATTACTTCAATTCCAAAAAAAGTTGGAACACTGTAAAACTTTTATGAGAACCGAATACAATTATTTGCAAAATGAGTGGTTTTTACTGACAAAAGTTTTACAAAGTGTTCCTTTACAATGTTCTTTACACAATCATGTCATTTAAAACAGGATGATCTCTCCACATCCTTGCTTGCCCATGGTAAATCTTTTTGAGGATCTTTCATACACAAACATAGTACTATGTGTATGTTAACCAAATGAGGTTACAAAGAAGTGACACACACAAAAAAAATATCAGACCAGAAATGCAGAGCACTGGAGGGGGACAGCAGGCAAAGAATTGTCTGAGCTGGACTTGTGCATCTGGACTATCATGGGAGATATGGCACAATCAGGTGTGCCAATCAGGTGAAAATCTGGACACAGACCTGACTGCGATTGATCTAAAATAACAGAATAAAACAAAATAACAAAAATTTTCATTAAAAATACTATAAATGACAATCATTAACGGCATTTAAATGATATAATAGTATATAACTGAAGACAGAAGAAAAAGCAATAACTTATTTTCCTCAAACATATCAGCACTCAAATGTGCTTAAGAGTACTCTAGATTTTTTTACATTCTGTTCTTGGCTATGAACAAATCACAAATAAGAAAACACTGGTGTATGTCAGAATCTTTGTAAAAAGTGTATAAGTGGGTTTTGAGAACAAAATTCTTAAGAATAGTTTGTGAATGAGGCCCAATTATATTGAAGGGATTCAAACAGCAAATGTGAACCGTAAGATAAGCCTTAATGTTGATGATGCACTACTTGTCTTTCTGAGACAATAACACTCAGACAATCTCTCATCCATTTTAGACTACTCCATTACATCCAACTGTCCTACCTATAATCACCAACTGCTTCACTGCAATCAGGAAACATTAGATACCAGGTATCAATATCTGCCTGTCCTTCAGATCATTCCCTGAAACAATGAAGGATGACCTCACTAAGTGGAGAATTCTGCCCATATCACTTATGGGAAGAGTAGGAATAGTAAAAATGATGGACCTGACAAAAATTAATTAGATTTTGTCAATAGACCTCCCCTAGCTTTGATCAAATCATTACACTTTAGCATTCCTACATTTTTATGGAAAACTAAACCACAATGTATAAGTTCAAAAACTTGACAAAAGGCTTAAGACTGTGGTGGTTTTGAACTATCAGATTTTTGTTATTACTACTTTGCCAATAGACTATAATATATTTTAAAATGGATTTCACAAAGTCCATTACACCAGACAGGGATAGATATTAAACAAACATTTTGTAAGGAAATCCAAATTTATTTGTCAGTCCTAATATCAAAGGACAGAGCTGCTTTAATATAAGCACTTCCCTGACAGCCTGGTGGGGATTTCTAGGTAATAATTCTATTTCATATAAGTTTCACCCTGTAAGAGCTGTCACTATTTGGTTTATACCTTGCACATGAGAAGTCCTGAAGGAGATTTTATTCTTGCTACTTTACAATACAGTGCCCCCCTCAGGTCTGGCTGGACAGAATCAAACACATTCTATCCCCTCTTTTTCTTCAATGTATGCATCAAAAAAGCAAAAGATTACGGCATCCACTGGTCAGCATTCTGCCAGCGGCATACGCTTTGCCTCTCCTGCAAGGCTGGCAACATAATGGACTACGACCTCCATGCCTGCTACAAGACTTGTTTCAGACCACAGCACACCAGTATATATATATATATATATATACATATACTGTATATATATACACATATACTGTATTTTTTTTATATATATATATATGTTTAGGTTTTTAGTACTCAGAATTTTTATTTGCAAATCTGCACAGAGATTTACTAACATTTCATGAGTGAGACCCATTAATTAAAGCTAGCCCATTCTTAGCCCCTTTTATATCAAACAAATTAAGTTAAAAAATGATGAGCTAAGATGTTTGACACACATAAGCAAATAAATATACCACTATCAGCAATTACATGAATAGTTTACTGCATAAGTAGTACTGTGTTGTCACACATTAGCCTATGTTATTTACTTTTAAATTAAGAAAAACAAAGATGTTCATCACATAAAATAGTACTACACACATCATAGAGACTAGATTCTATAGTTTTACTGTCTACTCAATGTCCATTATCATGACATGTCCCTTTATATTTTCTCTTTCTCTTTTTTTGGATCAACCAATCATATCTTTTAAAAAACTCTGTCATAACTAGCAAGGGAGTCAACCACGTCTCCTCAATAAGGTTTTTTTTTTCTTAAATCTCTCCTGTTCAGCAGCTTAGGCATGTAGTATGAAAGGTCTGCCTTGTGGTACCAGAGCAGCTTTACTTTGCAAAGGAGGAGTCTGATATACTTTACCTTTTGCAATCTTTATTGCAATTTATTGGCCAACCACCTGACAGCACAAGGTTCAAAAATGCACACAGAGAAAAAAGATAAAGGGCTGGGGAAAAAAAGGGAGGGGAGAGCACAGAATACAACTACAACAACGACAACACTAATGCTGTCAATAACGACAACAACAACAACATCAACACTGACAAAAATGATGACAACAACCAAATTAACAGCATACTTAACAAAAGAGTTAGCATTGACAGTAAAAACTATACCCAAATACAAGCATTTACATTTGCAATAGTCGGAATTACAAAAACACTATCCCAAAATAGCCATAACAGTCACAACATTATTATTATATATGGTGTTCATGTATGTGTTCCTGCACCAGTGGTACGTTGTGTGTGTGACGTGGGAGGTCGTAACAACACCCCCACCCCAAGGGGCAAGCAGACCGAAACCCAAGCCACCAGAGACCACATACCCCAGAGACAAACACATACCAAACCCAAGGAGGAACCAGCAGAAGAATGCAGAGGAAGCAGGCCCTGGCCGGGGAGGGGGTGACAAGAAGCAGCAAGGCATGGAGTGTCCCTTGTGGAGAACAGCTTCCTGATGCCGCATCTGATTTGACTTGGACAGTTGATTTATTCCAATTAATAGAGTAGCCTGAAACAGATAAAAACTTATACTAAACTTATAATAAACTTATACTTAATTTATATTTAGATAAAAATCTAAAGGTGTGAAAATTTAGTTGTAATTTAACTATAAAAATAAAGTTGGTTTAAAAGTTTTCTTTTATATAAAGTTTATAGTTGGGACCGGCTCAGGCTTTCCTTGGCTTTCCTGTACAGACTTGAGCTGCAGGGGGACACACTGATGTCCTCTCTTCACTCCTCTCAATCTGTTTTGCATTTATGTTCCACAATTGCTGCCGCTAACTTGCTACCTTCCCTGGAGTGTTTCTGCTTTCTAGCCTTGCAGAATCCAGTACATTGAGGTCGTGCCTGGATCGCCGGTGGTTGTGGCCTGCCATTAGCTCCTACCTGCTCTGATTGTTTTTGTGCTGCTTACCTTTATCCTTTTTCAAAATGCCTCATCTGTAGGCCTACTGGTTTATGATGGCAAAGTTCTCCTCAACATCAGATCTTCTGCTGAAGAGCTGTTCTGACAGCAACCAGAGTTCAGAACCCATATTCCTCCTCTGTTGGGGCATGTGCTGCTTGGCCTGCACTCTCCCTCAAAAGAAACTTCACAGAAGACAGGGAAAACAAGGGGGTGTATTGGCAAGGTTAAAAAACTACCTGGCAGCCTTTCAAAAGGCCGATCCTTGCTCTTTTCTACATGGATTTGCTCCAGATCAGGAGTAGTTCATTTCCTGGCATTGCCTGGATCCTCCATACAGATGGATTTGGCCAGCAGAACCAGGTCTCCCAATCCAACCCTTCCTTCATGGGTTGCCTCGACTCTGCAGAGGGGGAGTGAACCTCAGGAATCTTTGCTTGCTGGGTTGGTCATCCCAGCTGGTCAGCGACCTGGTGCCTTCCAGGTTAGCGCTGGTGAAAGCCAGATCTCTAGCCAGTAAGACCTTCAATGACTTCAACTTGTCATGTCATGGTGGTTGACTCAGAGAAAACTGCTGCTTCTCCTACTAAAGTCTGGTAAAACTTTCTTGTTCTGGTACTGAAGTTTGATAAAACTTTCTGGTTCGGTGATTGATAATGATTCACTAAAACAACAGTGTTAATCTAAAAGCTGTTCACCACTAGGATCGAAGGCTTTGTCGAAACGAAATGCCACCGTAAATAAACAAAGCAGTACAATAATGGACGAAGAGGTTGAAGAGATAAAGAAAGCTTTGGACTTTCTGTCGGAAGAAATCACAACTGTCTCTAAACAGCAAAAACTGTTAATGGACTTAATGGGAGAAATTAAAGAGCTCAAGAGACAAAATGCTGAGAAGGACAGGAGGATGGCCCTCTTAGAGTGCCGCATGGCAGAGCTGGAGCAGTACTCCCGCATGAACGACGTGATCGTCAGCGGGTTGGAGACCAAGCCCCGGTTATATGCCCGGGCGGCAACTGCCGGGGAGCCCGATGAGCTTGACCAGGTCTCCCTCGAACAACAGGTGATGGTCTTCTTTAACAATAAAGGTATCTCCATCAATAAAACCGACATGGAAGTATGCCATCCTCTCCATCGGAGGAATAAGAGCGACAAATCTGCCATACTAATCCGGTTTACCAACAGGAAACACAAAAAGAAGAAGAAAGAAGAATCAATAAATGCATTCAGAACTGAATTATTATCACAAAACTGGAGTGGCCTTTATAAAGAAAATGATATTGACTCAGCATATGAGACATTTCTGAACACATTTAAGTCATTATATGATAAAAATTGTCCAACAATGCAATGCACAAACAGACAAAATAACAGGGACTGGCCATGGATCACAGAAGGACTGCAAAATGCCTGTAAAAAAAAGAATAACTTTTACAAACAATTCATTAAATATAGAACTAAAGAGGCAGAGCATAAATAAAAGAAATATAAAAATAAACGTACTAACATTATGAGATTGTGTAAGAAGGAATACTATACTAAAATATTAGAAAATAATAAAAGCAATACCAAAGGTATATGGAACATATTAAACAGTATTATTAGAAACAGCTCAACTAGCACAGATTATCCAGATTATTTTATCGACAATGGTAGAATTTTAAATGATTTGGTTAACGGCTTCAATGATTTTTTCATAAATGTGGGACCAAAGTTGGCAGAAAAGATAAATGGCAAGAAACCAAAAAAGATGGAGGTTGCTGAAGATTACATAACAAGAAATCCAAGATCAATCTACCTCAAGCCTGTTGAGACAAGAGAAATCATAGCTATAGTTAACAATTGCAAAAATAAAACTTCCACTGACTGGAATGGAATTAATATGAGATTAGTTTAAAAAAAAAAAATCATTGATAGTATTGCAAAGCCACTTGCCTACATCTGTAATTTATCATTCACCTCTGGGACATTTCCACAGAACATGAAAACTGCTAAAGTTATTCCGTTATATAAAGCAGGGGATAAACATCATTTTACTAATTACAGACCTGTGCCATTACTTTGCCAGTTTTCTAAAATACTGGAGAAACTGTTTATACAAGGTTAGATAATTTTATTGAAAAGCATCATTTATTATCAGAAAGTCAATATGGTTTCAGAGAAAACAGATCCACATCAATGGCAA